>CAUYRT010081660.1:0-18135 GCA_963574885.1 Lepilemur ruficaudatus | reverse complement strand
GCCAATTAATTTCTTTCTATTATTAGTAGAGACGGGGTCTTGCTCTTGCTCAGGCTGGTTTTGAACTCCTGACCTTGAGCAATCCACCCGCCTCGGCCTCCCAGAGTGCTAGGATTACAGGCGTGAGCCACCGCGCCCGGCGAGGATCTGAGTTTTGATGTGGGGTCATAGTATGGAATCAATCCTACCATATATAAAAAGACAGAACACCTGCAGTGTTTAAGAGGGCAGTTCTAGAGTCACAAGGAAACTGGTTTGATCCTGGCTCTGCAATTGATCAACCATGTGACCTGGGGGAAGTGATTTAACCCTAAGTTTTCTCACGTGTAAACTGGAAATAAAACCAGCATCTACCTTACAAAACGGTTGCAAACATTAAGTGAAATAATGCTTGCCAAGTGTTCGGCTCAGGGCCTGGCCACGTGAAAAGCACTAAAAAAATTACTATGATCATCAGACTTGTGATTAACACTGTCCAGTATGAGCCACCTTCAAGCAGACATCCCAAACAGAAGCTCAAAAAGGACAGTTTCAGAGTTTGTCAAAACTTGTAGGTAGGCTTCCGTGTCTGTCTGGGATTTACCCTTTCCTCAGCTATCAGCTGCTCTGATCTCTGTAATATATAGTATTTGCTGAGGAAAATAATCTATGATATATACTCAATATCCAATTTTCTCACTGATATGAATATATAACTATCCCTTTTTTTCATTTAAGGATAACATAGATGAAGTAAAGTACATAAATCTTAAATGCACAGCTCAAGAATCTTTACGTATGTCAACAGCCACGGAGCCCCCACCTAGTTCATATCCTGGAGCATTTCCAGCACCCCAGGTTTCCTTGTGCTCTCTCGGTCACTACCCCCCACAGAAGAGAACCACTATTTTGGCTTCTGCCAATTAGTATTAGTTTTATAAAGAAAACTGAAAATTTGTTTTTAATTAAAAATTTCTTGACTAGTAAAATACTACACTGTATTATTCATAAAAGCAGTAGAATGTATTGTACTGTACACCAAAGAAGCAAATTAACCAACGGGACTCCCTGACTACTGACTGAACTGCCACCTCAGCTGGATTTTCATTAGTATGGACCCAATTTCCTGGCTGTGCTAGAACAAGAGATCAGATGACTGGAGATTGCTGATAGAGGAACGTGGAGTTTCACACGCTAGAAAGCCACGTGACAGTGAAAAACGTAGACTTCAGGGTCAGGGAGAACCGGACAATTACTTCTCACAGTCTCAATCTGTCCATGTAAAATAAGAATAAAATGATTTATCTTATCACAAAGATTAGATGAAAAGGTATACGAGACACATAATTTAGTGCCCAACATACCATAGGTGCTCAATAAATGATAACTGCATATAATCACCTGCACTGGGGCTAGACAGAGATGCTGTGGCCACAGGTTTCCGTTTCCTCTTGATGTCACGTGAACAGGGTGGTCCCCAGTGTACATTAGCCTGTCTGCAGATATGAGAAGCGAAAAAATGGTTTTAACTTTGTAATTCATATTGTATATGAGACATTATGGTCAGCCCAGATCAAATCCTTGACCCATTACAGACAAAACCCAACAGGCACAATCTTTTGCCACTGAGTGTTAGCACAAGAGTATTCAGAATTAATCATAACTCACTCTTGACACACAATACACACCCCTGCTAAACTTTTTACCTGATTTCAGTGTAGCAGACATTCAAGATTAATTTCAATAAATATGCATTTCATTACATGCATATTTTTGCACAATTATTTTTCATAAAAACTGTAACTGCAATTGTTCTAAATCCACTAATGAAATACCTACTCCCAAGTGGTAATATATTGAAAAGTTTAATGCTGCATGAACACAGATATTTGCATAGAATTTTAATAGGAAATTTAACCCTTCTGCCACTATAATTCTGAATTTTTAATACTGTCTATGTCGTAAGTTAATTAAGTTTGGTTTCTGTGACTTTTAAAAGTATTAATTATATGTCAATAATGTTTCTTCATCTGAATATTCAGCTTATCTTAAAAACAAAACACTAAGAGCTTCAAAACTAGAAAAACAAAAGATTCTCTGAAAGACAATGAATGGGCTTAACACTGAAATGGCTGGTATACCATTTTATTAATAATTCACACTGCTACCCACTCCTCGTTTCTCTCAAACTAGACAGATCCTGCCCCAATTAAGGGCCAAGTTGAGTCCCACCTTTATACAAAGCTTTCCTTAAACATTTGAGGCCTTATCTACCATCAATATTTAACAGGTGCACATATATCTTGTTTGCCTAATGAAACAAAAAGGCTTAATTTCCTTGAGACTAAGAACAGGGATCCTGAGTACAGAAACCATATTTACACTTTCATAATTTCCAGTGATCTACCAACCACAGCACAAGACACATAGCTGATCCTCATTAGCTGCTGATTAGAACTGATACAAATGAATAAAAGTTCAATCAAATGGCCAATTGAACACTTGAAAGTTAAATGTACTGGCTTAAAATGGTAAATCTTATAATATGTATATTTCACCAAAAAAATTTTTTAATAGCCAATGTATATAACATAAAAAGGAATCCAGTAAAATCACACCAGATAAACTCCTAATTGGTAGTCCCAGCTGGGGATCAAGACTCTTAATAGTCTTAAAACTGGAACCTCCAGCAAATCTAAGAGAATCTAGTTAGCAAGGCAACAAGACAACTGTTGAATCAACAATTTCCCTATTCAGAGGACCCCCCAATCTGACAACTTCCACAGTTTAAAACACACACACTCATTTCTCTAAATAGCAAAAGCTTAAGAGTCACTTCAATTTATAAACAGGAAAATATAAGAATTTGACTGGAATCCTAAGAAATTTTTTTAGAATGCAAAGAGTGCTATAAGCCAAGATTTATAATACAAAGCCACTGGTTTGGAAAATTCCATCCAAATCACCTTTTATTGGTCACTCTCTCCTGTATAGAAAATTAAGTTAATACCCCATGAACACTTAATTCTGAAAACCCCAACAGTTAATCTGAATAAATGTGTAAAATAGGGAAAACAGTTCATATTTCATACCTTATGTGAATAAGTCTAGTAGTATGCTGATTTAACAATAAAGTAACATAGATGACAACATCAAAGGTAGACAGGACTTCCCTTTGAAGCCAAGACACAGGCAGAAAATAAAGTGACACTACAAAATTTGTTCCTCATCAGAACAGAGAAATCTAGAGAATGGAGCTTCCATCTTTTCCACAAACATGGGACTTGAGTACATATAGACCAAAACTCAAACAACCCAAGCATTTTGATCTAATTCAATCATGCTTATCCTCAAGCATGATTCAGAAACAAAAACAAATTCAAACAAATGATGACAGTTTATAGTCATGCTTCTTTCCTCTTTACCTTCAGTTCATTAAAGGAATCTCCAAAAAACTTTTCAAAATAAATGTTAACACTGCTGCTTCAAATTAAACTATGCTATTGGACATGAGAGCAGCGGCACCCTGGAGCAGCGGGGATGTGAGGGAGGACAGAAAGAAACTAGAACAGATGCGGAGAGCTTCTAGGGTTCTTTCTGGTAACACTCTTTTTCTAGATCTGGATGCTGGGTACTTGGCTGCGACTTTGTGACAATCCATCAGATGTATATTTCTTTTTACACTACTCTGTATATTATCCTTCAACAAAAAGTTTAATTAAAAACACTGCTTCCTTAAGATCAACATTTACAATATGCTGCGTTTTATGATATTAATTCTTGGAGTACCAACTTGGGCTGAACTACATAAATACTGCTTTGTATTTACACCTCATCCATCATTTTCATAGCTTTGCACGTTTGATATATGTCAGCAACAAGGTTAAGGGCCCATATTGTCAGCTCCTTTATGGATCTAGTCAGTAACACTTACTGCATACTTTTAAGGAATGATAGATATTTTGCAGTAAAAAGATGAAATCATTTATACACCAAAATGTTAAAATTTTTAACCATTTTAATGGAAATATAGTGGTTTTTAAAATGCTTATTTTAGTAAAAGAATACTTATCTATTATCATACACATAGGTTATTATATGGCACTATATTCTGCCACGTCCTCAGGGGGCTACTGAGGACTCAGTGGCTCAAGTGGTCCTTATACCACCCTGGCCCTCTAGGCAATGGTTCTTGGACCCCCATCCCTTCTCTGCTCAGTAATGTCATGGGCAGACTCCCAATTGCTAAGCCTCTAGCCTGGCACTTCTCTCTACGGTAAACAGTCTACTCCTACCCACTCCATTCCTACTTCTAATAGTTGTCCTGAACATTCTAAATCCTTCAAATTTTGTAAATTCCTCTGGTTGTAACTTAGGAAAGAACTAAAGGCTTTCTAAGGAAACCAAGTAACAAAGCTTGTTAACCAAGTAATAAGCTTGTTATTTTGTTGTAAAAGTGTGTGTTTGTGTGTGGACTATTTCATTTCTGCTCAGCAGTGTTTTTGCTTCTTTCACTGGTCACAATTTTTACTGAGCACCTACTCTGTTCGAAGCATTGTACTAGACATTAGGGATGTAGTGATAAACAAACTAGACACCATCTGCCTTGCAACCTAGAGATCTTATAACCTAAGATCTCTTATAACCTAAGCCTATTTGTAGCTGCACAGCTTTTTAGGCTACAGAATATGAACAGAGAAACTAAGGCAGTGATAAAAAGAGGACATGCTCATTTTTAAAACTCAGTTTAAATGCTCCTTCCCTCTTAAAATAATTCTCTTAAGACCCACTTCAAGATTGGAGAGCTGTTTTGCAGAAGGAAGACTAACCTCATATCTTAACACTGAGTACACAAGGGATGTTTTTCTCTATACGTATCCCTTCCTAGTCAATATTTGGGGAGGGAAGAAGAGAAACAGCCGAACTGTTATAAAAAGACAGTAAGACATTTTCCTTTTTGGTTTTAAGTGAACACTAGTACTGGTAGAGTTTATGGTTTAGGAGAATCTATTTTTCCAGGTGAGGGCTCCATCTGCTTGGAAAGAACCTTAGAGGACAAAGAAGGAAAAGGACTCAAAATAAGCCTGGGCTAGTAATAAGGAAGCTGGGTGCTTCAAGCAAGAGGATTTAAAGGAGACAGGAAATGGAAGCTGCCACACTGTACAGCACAGTCAGAACGTTAGGATAGCCCCGTTCAAGAGTAAAGAATAATATGTGTGGCCTGGAAAGGCCTCTTGTGTTATTCTGGGGACCTTAGCATGTGGGCAGGCAACTGCTGAAGCCTGTGCTTCCTATTCATGGGGAGTTCCAGTTTTTTGTTTATCCCAAAGTAATTCCATATCATCAACTGTAGACATAAAAAATTAAGGAAGGGAAGGAAAAGCAAAAAGGTTGACCTCCTTCCCACCTCAATTTTGATTTAGGGGTATTTTTTTTTAAATGTGTTATTTATTTAACAAGTATTATTTAACTTTTACAGTATCGCTGTTTACTTGTACAAAAAGAAACTAAAAAGGGACAATGCACAAATGTGATAACAGAAAGGGCAAGGGGAAAGAGTATGGGCTTCCCTTTCTCACCAGCACACAGAGCCCCTTCCTGTAGGTAGAAAGGGTGGAAGATTTAACCAGACATTTTAAAACTCTTTTTCAAGAGCAGTATGTGGTTATTCTCGGGTTGCAAACCATGTACTGTATGTCTAGGGAAGAGATCTTTCAATTACTCAGAGTGCAAAAAAGGTTAAGTCTAAGTTATGCCAGTCTTCACCAAATTAAAACTTCATTCTCAATTGGAGTAGCAAACGGTTATCAGAGAATTACATAAGGAGCTTTTACAAAATACACATGTCCTCACCAAGATCCTAATTTAGTAGGCTGGGCTGGAGTGGAAACATAATCACTCTGTTTATTTTGAAGTTTTTCCCCAGGTAATTCTGATAAACACCTACCTACCACAAAACTTGCTGAGTTAAAAAATCTACCAAAATCCCAAAGCTCACCTAGTCAACAATAGAGATATAAATATTTAATGTAAAGAACAATAAATGATTAAATGAATATAAATTTAGATAAAAATACTGTTCCCCAGTATATAAGCAATTAACTTAGAGAAAAGACAGGCTGTGCTTGTTCTGTTTCATCTGATCAGGGCCTCAGAGACAATCTTCACTCAGGCCAGTGAATACCTCAGGCATGTTCCTTTGCAGCACATGTGCTGGGATCAGTACTTCCCTTAAGAGTGTCACATTCTGCCACTGTGGCAGCATTTGCCAAAAAGAATTTAAGGGAGGGGAGAAAGATGGTGGGGGCCAGAGGGGAGAAGGAGCAGTAAAAGCAATAAATACACTCTTTTTAAAAAAATTCTCACTTCAGAAAAAGTCACTAAATTCTTATCATAAGCGTGAAGGTGAATGCTGAAGATTAACAATTAATTGAAAGAGTATTCTTTATATCCACGCATAAACACGACATTTCTATTTTATTTTTTACTGCAGGTAACTGAAAGATCAGGTGAGTTGTTAAAACTGCAGTGTTACTTAGGAAACTGGGCAGATCACTATGTCCTTGGGGCAGGAATGTACTTTTAGGGAAAAAAAAATTACTTTGAGAAATACATGCATGTTTAATAGAACCAATGTTGGCAAAAAAATTACTGAAGTGACTGCTTTAGATTTGGAACAAAGGTGTTTAGAGTCACTCCTAAGGAGAGAAAACTGTCTTTATCTGCCAGTGGCAAGCTAATTTAAGGAATAGTTCACCTTCAAAAATCACTCATTTTTAAAAGATGCTGAAAAGTTCATTTTTTGTACGAAATAAAAATAAAAATCTAGGGCAAAATTTTCACACAAATAAGTAACATCAAGAAAAAAATATGATGTATCTAGGGACCAAAGGCCATACACACCATATATTCCAATCATTCTCTTTAATTGCTAATCTATTCAACTATTCATGGAAGCCTACCCTGTGTAAAATACCATGCTGGATGTGGAGAGGTTAGACATAAGAGGACTGAGCTGGCGTCCCATCCCCAGGAGCTCATAACATAGTAGGAAGACCGACTCACAAATCAAGAATTAATAATCCAAGAAAATGTGCTGTAATCAGGGAACAAGTAAGGTGCTAGCATAAAATGAGGGAAAGGATTAAATCTAGGGAAGCAGAAACACCCCTTCCTCACATGCGATTTTACCTTTAGGATTAACTGACATTTATTAAACACCCAGGGAGGGAAGTATTTTCACAGACTTGCACGTGGAAAAAGATGTAGACATCTGACACTAGGGGCAGGTAAGGAGAGAAAAACACTTTACAATTATCACAGGAAACAGAGGAGGCTTTTCTAATAGGAAGAGAGCCTGGCAATTCCACTAATGGTTTTCACTCAAATCTGACCCTTAGCAATTTGTGACAAACTAGCACCTGAAAATTCTTCTGTCTAATCTACGTCCCTCAGCTAGGGTAAGGTAATCATGTCATGAAGCTGTTTCATGCCACCCACAGGAGCAAAATTGTTTCATATCGGTTGGGAAGATGGGTGTATTACAATGGAAAAACAGAGAGAAAATGCTTTCATCACTCCACTTAGGCAGTAAGATACCAGCCAGCTGAGAACTGCTGTAAACAAGACTCTGCAACAGAGGACAAAAGATTCAAACATTGTGTACTATGTAAAGGGCAGTTCCAATAGGCTTGGGCGGCTTTTCAGGCAATAGTATAGCAGAAACATAGCCTCACACAGGCTGAAACTAAGGCACTAAAGAGGTGAGCAAGAGCTCCTGTACATCACAGCATCCTCAACAGCATAGGACTAATAAAAGGTTCTTTCCCCCAAGACCTGGGGTAAAACCTGAGGCTGTTTATTATGGCTCCAAAGGTCAAAATTAATAGTATGAATTGAGTCTTCTTCTTGCTCTTTGAAACTCCTTGTCAAGTGGCACAGCCAGCTGGGCACACAACTCTGATATGCAGATCATAATGTTTGTGAACAGATAAAATGAATTACAAATGAGCTCAGCATATCATATTTCAACTCTCTAATGGGCAGGAAGGTTTCTCTCTTTTATACCCGAACACTGTCCAAATGCCTCCTCTTATACGTTATAGTCCATTTGAAACCATTTAAGCACTTCAAAAATCTGTATTACACCTTATTAGCAAATGACTCTGGAAGCTGACTCCAAGTTCTTAAAATTTTAATTATCCTAAGGACAGTGTAGGGTAGTAACTACACAACAAAAATAATATTAGCTACCAAGATGTTAAATATTTACATATATTATTTCCTTTTGATCCCCACCCATTCAATAAAAAAGTACTGATATTTTCATTTTAAAGAGAGGAAATTGAGGTATGAGCAGGTTAAGTCATTTGCCCAGATCTATCTCACACTAATATCCACACTCTGGATCTCATATTGCCTATGCCAATGGACTATGAAGAAAATGGTAGAAGCTGTAAGACTTTTCTTTCACTCATTAAAGAACATGTATAATATTTACATACCAGGCTGTATCTGTCATCCTTACTAGAACTGAAAATAAGATTTCTCAAAGGAAAAACAGTTTATTTACAAAGGAAGCTGACCTCTATGAAGAGTAGATATCAAACAGTGCTTTGCTATTTCAGAATTAAAGATAAGAAAGAATAAATGGAAATGGTAATGCAATACCAAATTATTACCCAAAATAGAAGAGAAGTCACTAAACCATGACCTTTCCTTTGAGTTGGAGAAAACCCAAAACTGCCATGAAACACTGAAAAACTACAACTGGTGACTTGTGCATCATACAGATGCAATTGACCTGTATGTAGCAGTTGATAAGTTCTAGTTATCACTTCCTATAGGTAATGATGGTAAGAAACACTATCCTTCACAAGCAATAAATCTCTCATTTTGGGGAAAGCTGCCTGCAGCACTAGTCTCCTTATTACAAACTTGTGACTGTACCCTTGACAACAATATCTCTGCGTCTACGAGAACACCACTCACACCATCTGCTACTTGAGCAGCAGCAATTCTTAACACCAAGTATTGCTATTTTAATAGCAAATCCCAATACTAGCAACCAAAACAACAAAACCAAAACAGTTGGTTTATGATTTCATCCACACACACAGCTAACTACCTATATATCCACCCAACAAAACTCTGCTCCCCCATTTTTTAATAACCATGTGACGGGCGCTGTGCTAGATACTGACGCTCTTCTTCACCTGCAGCAGGCTCTCCAAAGTCCACAGGCCTGTAAGGAAGGGTGCACACAATACCAAAGCACACAGCTCATGCAATTACAAAATCAAGTCCCTATTAAGCAAATTACAAAGCACCAGTCATAAAACCATACACACTCAGGGCAACAGTTCCTAACCCTGGCTGCATATTAATCACTTGGGGAGCTTTAAAATAATGCCAATGCCTGGGCCTCATCCCAGACCAATTAAAACAGAATGTCTGGAAGTGGAGCCCAGCATGGATCTATTTTTTAAAGGTTCTCAGGTGATTCCAAAGTGCAGCCAGGATTGAAAACCAGCAAAGTTGAGTATTTCTAGAGTGGTTTTCTGAAATCCACAAGTCTATTAGATAGCGCAAAGATCACAAAACTCTCCCTCTCATCCACTGCACCTGCCATCTGGGCTGTCTTAAAATGATAGATCAATAGAGTGTTATTTTAAAATTATGGTCGATTATTTATTTGTTTATAGCAATGAAAAACTAAATAAGAGAGTACCTGGAAGTCACTCGTTACCCCCCAGGGCCCCCAGACCTATTCTGAGAACCAGAGCTGTATATGGCTGTGGCGGTGAGGAAGTGGTTGAAAAGCCCTGGCTCTCACGCAGTAGTTGAGTGCTCAGGAGAGCAGAATCGGCAGTGTCCAGGCAGGCAGCAGCCTCAGCTCAGTAACCTGACAGGAGGGAGCCTTCATAGTTCAGGCATGATTATCAAACTCTTTGTGCTCTTAAAGGAGAGTAATTATAGGCATGTGAAAAAAGGGAAGCGCTCCCTGAGGAACTCTTCCTCACATGCTTCCCAAGAGGCAGCAGGGCCATTAAAAATTCCATGATGAAGAGGAAAAACAGCCTGGGAACAGCCAGGAGGCAATACAGCAAATTAATACACCAGCCCTCCTCGGGGAAAGCTGTGATAAAACAGGAAACACTTCTCTCTTTGCAAAATAAAATTATACCACTAATGATAACATAGTCACCACACACACACACAAATCATTCTAATGATGGGTGTGAAATTCCCAATGCTGCCCAGATGCTTTCAAAGAAATCTTTGCCTACTACAAATAAAATGGGACAAGAAAGAGATAAAATTTCCAATGGAAACAATTTTTAGTTCAGTCATTCACCTGCCTCTTCCCTACCTCCACTACTCCTTGACATTCCCTCCTTGGTGACAGGCTTTTGCTAAACAGTCCAGTCTTGGCAAAGCCTGCTGCAAAAAGAATCCGATCTCATCAGTCCACCACACTGGAGCTAGACGGCCCCTTCTCCACAGACCCCTTGCTGGACAGAGGCCCCCACTATTTCAAAGGATGGAGAGGTACCCCTGAGAGCTCAGTGTTTCATCGGTCCTATTTTCAAACACTGCATAGAGGTCACTTGCACTGATCATTTCCCACAGAGCAGTGGTTGCCAAACTCAACTGACTGTGCACCCTCATGAATAAAAAAACTCGAGGAAACATTATACATTTATATAATAATACATATACATAAAATAGAAATATGTGCTACTAGACCAATATATGTATAATTTAAAATCAAAAGAAAATTTCAAACATAAGGTAATAAATAAATGTAAGTTTAAAATTTTTCTTCCCCTACTCACCCCAAACAACCTTCATGCGTGCAACCCACCTTAGTGTCTACTGCCCTGGGAAACATGTCTAAACGTAAGGACAAAGATGATGTATAATTGTCCACATTCTCTCTCCTTTGCTTTTAGCAATGATCTCAAGCAACGAGCAATATTTCCCTAGAGCTGAGTGCACCAGAAACACAGTTGAGACTTCCTTATGTTTCCAAGTGAGCCGCAAACACTGTGAGGCAAGAGAGTGAAGACGATAATGTGGATAATGAGATACACAAAGAAACAAGAAGCTGACACCCAGTCCAGCCACAGCATGAAGCTTTTGAAGGAAACAGAAAACCTGACAAAAGCACAGATACTGATCTCAGCACAGCACAGCTCTAGGTAGCAGAGGTAAAGGGAAGAGGGCAAAGTAATCCACTTTCAGCATCTGGCATGATATGGTGATACTCATGCAGTCTTCCTAGAGGTATACACAGCCATTATTCTATTTGGTATTAAGATAAAAAGCTGGAGGACTGCTTTCTTATGGATTAAAATCTTGTGTCTTCTAAGATGGCTTGAGTACCACCACCTCTCCGAGAAGCTCCCTGAGACCCTAAGTTAGAAGCCCCTCCTCTGTGGTTCATATCATTCACACGCAAACATTTATTGTAATTGTCAATTTCCATACTCATGAGAATGTAAGCTCCTTGAGGGCAGTACCTAAACAAAGAGCCTGGCACACGGTAGAGAGTCAGCAAATGTTGAATGAATGAATGACAATAAACAGCATGCTACTGAAGAAAAGGCTTTACAGCAGTAGTTTGTATCATGTCACAGTTTTCCACATTCTTAAGAACACCATCTGTGATGGTCTCTCTTTTCAAAAGACAAGACTTTCCCCACAGAAATACTTCTTTTCCAGTAGGAAGATCTGGCAGTAGGTTATGGTACTGAGTATATTATTAATATCATAGTCCATAGTAGAAGTTCTAACTGTATCCACGAAGGAGTAACTTCTTTGTGCAGTCTATGCCTCAAAATCTAGGAATATATGCACTTAAAAACTTATGAGGAACAAAAAAAATCCATAGAATCTTGGAGAGAAATTCTTTGTGCCACCAGAAATAATAAAATTTTTTGGTCCAGCCTATTAGCTGTTCTTCTGTGATAACATCCCTGCTAAGGGATTAAAACTATATTTATTTCCCACGTCACCTAACTTAAGAGAATTTATATTGAGAGGCATAGGAGTCATTCATTTGACAAACATATACTGAATGCCTAGCAAATGTCAAACACTGTGCTAGGTGATGGGGATTTATCAGGCAACAAGACAAGGTCCTTGCAGTTTGATGCTTATATTCTAGTAAGAGAGTGGAAAACTCTCTTACTAGAGAGTTTGTGAAAAAAGTGGAAAACAAAACAAAACCTACAACCCACCCAAAATAAGCTAATGAGACTGTGACAAGAGCCATAAAGAAAATAATGAGCAGAAAGTGCTGGAGGTGGCCCCTTTAGATAGGATGGTCTGAGTGTTCCTCTCTAAGGAGGTGGCACCTGAGTTGAGACCAGCAGGAGCTCAAAGACGGTTTTCCAGGCAAAAGGAACAAGTGTGTAGGTTCCAAGGCAGGAAAGGATTGCTATTTTTAAGAACAAAAGGGAGCTTCCCAGTACGGCTGGATCTCTCCCTGAGAGAGGAGGGAAAATGATACGAAAAGAAGCTGGACTTGTAGGGAGAAGTGAGATTGTGCAGGGTTTTCTGCAGGTCATGGCAAGGAACATTAATAATGTTCTCTGAAGATGGGGCTTTTATCAGCAGAAATAATATGAAATAAGAGCCAGAAGACTTAGGCCAAAGTTGAGATTTAATCACATACAAGCCATGTGATCACAGGAGAGATACGTCATCATTCTGCCTCAGTTTCTACATCTGTAAAATGTCTATTTACCTCAAAAGATTATTATAAGGATCAAATTGGACACTACACACAAACATACTTTATAATTTGAAGTGTTATAAAAAGGAATATGGCATTGTCCATAACAGCCACAGAAGATAATTACCTGGCAGAGCAGTGTGCTGGTGAGCATCTTCGGTGAGAGGCATCCGCAAGAACATCCAGGGAGTAGAGAGGAGAGAGGGGATTAAACTGCAGGAAGAAATAAGATTATTTCAGTAAGGTTTGTATGAAATGGACTTAATCCTAAAGGGGTAATCTAGTATTTTACTGTTCCCCTTTGATTGTCCAATTCTTTTGTCATACCAGACACTATTCAATAAAGTTGCACATATTTAATAGTGTGCCCGTGAATGTGCCACACCTGACCTAGCACATCTCAAAAAGACAGTTCCTTATTAAACAACAATTTTTCAAAAACTTCAGATACACAATAATCGCTTAAAGGGCAAAAGACAGTAGTACTTTCCAAGTGACACAACAGGAACTTACACCTACTGATTATCAACTGTGGATCAGTTCTTGTTCCCAAGAAGATTAGCATGAAATTACCTTTTCATTTCCTTATCCTGGTGAATGTTTCCAAGAACAATGGGTTAAGCACATACCAGCAGCACAGTACAGTGGAAAGAGAACTAGACTAAGAATTAGAATATTTCAACTTTTAGCCCCAATCTACCACTGAGTTGCTGTGTGTTAAAAATTTCATAATTTCTGAACTTTACTATCCTCGTCTGTAAAATGGATACATCACTATGTGTCTTACCTATTTTACTGGGTTACTGTGAGGGCTAAATGAAATACTGCTTTCAGGTTATAAATTAATTTCAATTTCTCATCTATAAAACATCTATGAACTTCAAAGGGTGGTTGTAAAGATCAAATGAAATACTATATATAAAAGCACCTCGCTTCATGTTCGCTAGCTTTCTTTGGACTTTTTCCACAATAAATAGTCCTCTCTCAAAAATTTAGAACATAATACATTCTGATATACGAAGACTGAAAGACAAAGACTAGTGGAACTTTGAATGGTTAACTTCAAAAGTACTTAAACAGAATATAAATTAAGCAACTACCTATAGAGGTTCCAGTCTCAGTTCTACCTACCAGCTGCAGGATTTTGGGTAAACAGTATGAATCTTATGGACTTCTAGTTCATCATCTGTAAAAGAACAGATCTGGACCAGGTGATCACCACAGGTCCCCTGCTGCCTTTAGATCCTGTGATGCAAACATGATTAGTATCCTAGGTTAGAATTTCCCAAACTGCTGTCTCTCACATATCACCTGCATTATTTTTTCCTTATCTTCCTTTCCTTTCCTTATCATCTACACTATTGTTTACTTAGTATTTTTCTTTATACCAATTATTTTTACTCAGCCTTGTCCTTACTATGTTTCCATGAAATAACAAGTTTTATATAATGATTACGTTTTCTAATACACATTATAATGCACAACTTAAAGGTTGTGTGTCTACATGACACCTAAAATCATCTCATACATACATTTGAGTTATGTCTTCCACTGCTGTAGTTCATTTTGAAATGACAAATTTACAATGAGGATTTCAAATCTAAAATGCGAATCAACACAATAAGCTAACAAGTAGTCAAAAAACAAAACAAAACACTGAGCAACAGGAAGCCTGCGAATTTTTACCTATCATCTTCATCTACTTTACAACTAATCACCAAAATAAAGCAATCCTCAAAAAAAAAAAATCAAAAAGCTTCAAATGTAAAGGAACATATCAATAGCTACTGTATTTTTAAATTGTGACCCCCTACACAAAGGCCTAAATATGCCAAGGGCCCCCTCAGGGAGTAGTCGAGAAAAGACTAAAAGGGCAAGGCTCAGAGGCTTTGACTTCACGTCACTAAAAGCAGCTCTACCTTCCTCTGCTTTGGACGTTTAGGCTTCCATGTAGTACTTCTCAGCACAGAATTCTGATGGTGAACTAAAGCACAAGCTGATGAGATTCATTCTGCTTTCTTACAGCAAAGTTCAAAACTAAAATGAAACCTAATTCTATAAACACGTGTTGCAAGAAATTGATGATCTCAGGAGAACCTAAAGAAAGAATAAGTATCGAATATTCTTGGAAAACAGTGCTTCAAAGAAATCAGAATAATACAGGGAAGAGGGAACCTTACCTCATGTGCACAAGCAGAAATGTGAGGAAAATCAGAAGCCAACGCTTTATTCTTTCTAAAGAAAAGGAAATCAAATGATAAAATAAAGATGACAAAGAAAAGAAATCTTACCTGATTCCGTTCTCTTTTCCCAGCTGATGGTAACCAGAAACTAAAGAGAGGGAGAGAACAACAGGAAAGAAAACAATAAAAGAAGTGGCAGGAAAATTACAGACGGAAGGAGAAGATAAAAAGATGCTTGAATAATGACGTGAAAACAAAGAAGGAAATGGGAAAAAGATGCGATCAGAAAAGGAGAAAGATATAAATGTGAACTATTTTGCTGAAAAATAACTCTTCAAAGGAAAAAGCCTCATAATGGAATGTAAAAGACTAGACAAGCGGGAAATAAACCCAAATAAACCAGTGTGACACCAACGCACTTTCAGCTGTACGGTGACAACAGCACCCCCAACTCAATGAGGGCAATAAACCACATGCGTATCTCGCTTATTTTGTAAATTAGAAATGAGACCAGGCTGAATGCGTATAGGATGGTAAGTGGGTACTGACCATGATGTGTACAAGATACATGAAAGACTAACCATGTTAGGGGACAAGGCTGCCACAAAAAAGGGCAGAATGATTCTCTGGCAGCTATATACAGGCTTTCCATTGCATTTATCATGGTAATTAGGACAAAAAGATACTTCTCTATAAAGAGGTCTAAAAATTATAAGAGAATATAGGAGAATAGAGGCAATCACTCATTTTGAACAAAAACAAGAGACAGAAAAAATGAATTTAAAATATAACATCCTTATTGGAGGCTACTACTACAGCATCTATAGATACAAAAAGCAAAAAAAAATAAAACGAGTCTAGAAAGGAAAAGAAAATCATTGTCATGGGCTTAGGATGTTAGCTGTGTTAATTGTTACAAAGCACAAATCTTTAAGATCTCCTTTTTCAGCTCTGAAGCCTGATTTATAGGTTGCTTCATAACCACCCCCCCCCCCCACCCACCTCCTTCTCCAAGGAACAAGCTAGGACAGCCAATAAATATATAAGCACTTACTCTTTCTGCCGAGGGTCGCTAATGATATGGCTTATCCTCTCAGTACCTAAAGTACTTATGCTGGTCTCCTAAAAATACAAGGAAGACAAGAGCATCAGCCAACCACAGAAACAAGTATATAAAGTACATTTTGCCATCAAACTCACACTTCCCCATAACTGTGCCAGCCAAGGCAACCTCAAAGGCACATGTCAAATGTGAATCTTAAAATCCAATAGCCATTGCATCTCTTTTTATAGGAATCTATCTTAAAAGTATTTCATGTTATCCTACACTTATTTTTCTCTAGTGATGTAAAAAATTATAAACGTTGTTTCCTCTATATGGCATTTTAACATAATGAGTAATACCTCCTGGAGTTATTGAAGTATATAGGAATAAAAATAGTTTAAAAAAAATCCAACAGTGGCCAATTTTTAACAAGCCAACACACCCAGCTCCCTACGGTTATATGATCATAGCCCCAACAACCTTCATCCTGGGACATTTCTCGAGTCCTCCCTGGTAAAACCTAAGTATGCTGACTAAATATACACAAGTCAAAGGACTTTTGTGACTTCAAAACTTGTCACTCTGTATTTTGTCCCTTAAATCTCTTCCCTTGCAGTAAAAATAGAAGTTTGTATATAATGATTCTTAAATTTAGGGTTCTTGAGATTGTAATGTGAAAGCTTACCCATAACACCACAAGCAATTCAGAAACTAACCATCCCAAAAAACTCGACAACAGCAGAAGGCACTCACCCTTCACTTAGCTCTAGTATATTTACAATGCATATCTACCACAGTGCCTGGGAAGGCACAGCAACATGTATATGGCTAAGAGCTACACAGTGTTAAAATGAGAGAACACAAGTCATGGGCATGAATGTCAAGAATGTTAAGGCTGTTCCTCAAACACATTTGTGTCTAGACAAATGGTGTTACCTATATTCGCCTATGTGTATGGATTAGCCTAAACATTAGGCTTCATGTTTTAGAACAACTGGCTATAGGAAAATTAATATGAGGTCAGATTCTGGGCAGGAGTGGAGCTAAATGAAAAGGTTTCACATATTGCATTCTTCATATTCTGCCTCCCTTACAGCTATGGCTCCTGGTCACAGACACAGACATGGCAGGGGGGCCAAGGGAAAAGATGGGTGAAAAATGAGCTATTTGTTGCAGCAGAAAAATTATTAACTTAAAGTGCCGTAATGTTTAAATTTACAGTTTATTACTGTGTAAATTACAAGCAGTACTTTGCGTAATTAGCAGCTCGCTGGCAGGGAGCTGTGAATGAAACTCATTATTTATGATTACAATTTAGAAAAAGAGAAGAGAGATGGGGGAGGGGCCGCTGGGGGGCAGAGCAGTGACCTCTGCTAGAAATGATAAATATCCCTTTAAGGTGATGAAGATGAATTAAACAAGTAAATATTATCCTATTCATTTGAAATCATTAGCTGCAATAGGCCCTAGGTTCTTTCCAGGCAAGCTAAAGAGAGCCTTCAAGATGAACTGACTTACAAGGAGTACTTCTTATTTTGTAAGAACTGAAAGAATGTAAGGTAGGTGGCAGACAGAACATTATCTGTCAAGCCTAACCTTTCTAGAGAGAAAAAAAGAAAACCATCTCTCTGTTCCCCACTTCCAACCTCCTGCCTCCCTCTACCCATGTACTCTCATTCTGCCAGTTGTTCTGTTAAGAACAGGCTCCCCGAACAGCAAAAGCAAGCATTCTATTGTCTGTAAAATGAGTGATTTAAAAGGAATAAGGTATTAGTCTTCCAACGATCAAATGTTTTTCTAATTAGAGATCTGAATTTGAATTTAAAAAGAACTAAGAATCTGAGTTCATCTGGAAATAAACAGCCTCTTTCCTTTTGCATGCCTAAAACTTCAGAAAACAGTTCCCTGATTAGACTATAAAAGAGCAGCTCCTTAAGGGTAGCCAGACCATGGCTCTGGCCACTATATACCTGGCTTGGCGTAGAGCCTGCCACATAGTAGGCATTCTAAATGCTTATTGAGTTAATGCTCTCAATGTCTCTCCCTTCCTTACTCTTTGCCCGCCACCATCTTCTCTGATCGGGTATGAGCCCCTGTATTACCCTATTTGTCAATCTCAAAGCTAGAGTAAAAAATAAAATAAAATAATAAAATAAATAAAAATGTAAAAAGATAAAAGTAGACCT
>CAUYRT010081659.1:0-55891 GCA_963574885.1 Lepilemur ruficaudatus | reverse complement strand
ACTATCATTATCATTTTATATGCAAGATAGGATTATTTTAACACTAAAAACAGGCAGTAAGAACCTAAAAACAGAAAAATAAGGGCAGGCCACTCAATTGAATAAATTTAGCTTTAGTAAAAAACTCATGACATTAATCTTATTTCTCTTTTTTATCACAGATGAATATTTTGAAATATTTCACTTTGTGCCCATGGGTTGCATCAAAGGCTTCTTACCTGGTCTATATTTCTCATCTCTCCTACTATCTTAAACTTTCCTTCTAACCTACGCTCTACCGCTCAACCTATAACAAGGAGGCTAACAAATGCATGTATGTAGTTCAGCTATGTATTTTTCTGAAATTTTTACTTTTTAAAATACCAGTGTGCCCTACTACCAACAATGGATTAATGCTATGGTCTCAAGAGCTGAGGTCTTGGGTTTCAATCATCTCTGGGCCTATCCAGGTGGTTTAATGTCACTTCTATAATAAAGTACTTTAAAAGTTTAGAACAAGGAAAAGATGATATCCATCCTTCCTTTATTAAACATTCACGTGACTTATCCTATTCCCTTCTAGGTCTAGGCTGCCAGGATCTCAGAACTAAGTTTTACACCAATTGCAGTCATTACCTTTATCCTAGATTTTCTGGTATAATTCCATTCAGACCCCTTTAAGTCATCCTTTATTTCTCATTTGAATGAACTTAAATCTTACTGCATCTGTGTCTTTTATCGTAAGTAAACTTCAAAAAACAATTTTTTGATAAATAAATACATTTAATAGAAAGTGAGGGTAGATTTGGAAACTGAAAAAATTCTTGCTAACCCCTAACTCTCCCAGGTTAGTGACATTTGGACTGCCACTATACCCTCCTAACTGGCATTCCCATGTCCTTTCTTATGCCTTACACCTATACCCAACTCCATTTATTTTCCACAGCATTCAGGTTACTGTTTTAAAAATAAAAATGTGTTTTATACCTCTCCCCTTTTCTCCTGCCTCGAATACTTCAAAGGCATCCTCTTGCTCATAGAATAAGAACCAAATTCCTTAATATGGCCTACAAAGCCCTGCACAATCTGACCCCAGCCTGCCTGTTCAGCCTCATCTGGCAGCACTCCACCCTATTCTCTATGCTAAAACCTTCTCAAATGCTCCAAGCACCCTCTCAGCACCAGACCTTTGCATATGCTGTGCCCTCTCCCCGGCTGCCCTTGCGTTAATTCTTACTGCGCCTTCAGCTCTCAGTCTACCCTTCACCTCCTCGCCTCTCTCCTAACCAGAACAGATCCTCCCAACATATATTCTCATAGCACTATGGAGCCCTCCTCTATAGAACTCAACATAGCTATAATTTAACATTCATTTATATAGTTGCCTAACTAATGTATGCCTGTCTTATTAAAATGTAAGGTCCATGAGGATAAGAATTTTTGTTTTTATCTACCACTATATCACAATCTCAATACATATTTGTTCAATAAATGAATGATAAACATCCAAATAACCTATTTGTCTCCCCAACTGTACTGTGAGAACCTGAGTGTTCTTTTCACTGAACCTGACACAAAGTTTTGCACAAAGTAGGTTTTCAAGTATTAGTTAAATAAAAGGATGAAGGATGGAAAGGATGCTCCAATGCAATTCTCTTCCTCAGTCCTCTCCCGCCATAAGCAACAAAGGGGAGAAAAGATTACACAAAGTAAGTGACTAAAAGCTTTCTCACAGGCAAGAACTCAAGCTAAACAGGCTCTGGAATGACACAGCTGGCAAAGCAAAATAGTAGCTGAGAGAGAACAAGAGAGAGAAAGGAGGGATAAGACAGGAAAACAAGGAGAAACAACATACTACAATTAAGAACCAGAGAGGAACAAAGCGGAAGAAAGAGAACATGAGTGTGTGAAGGCCCCATTTATCAAGGTGAAATTCATCGCTAAGACATCTACCTTACTTCTTATTTGTTTTTCTCCTTCTTACCCAGACCAATACTCTCATTCCTTCATCTGGTTTCCACTTCAAGGCCTCATTCCATTTGTCCACTACA
This sequence comes from Lepilemur ruficaudatus, assembly GCA_963574885.1. Taxonomy (NCBI): domain Eukaryota; kingdom Metazoa; phylum Chordata; class Mammalia; order Primates; family Lepilemuridae; genus Lepilemur; species Lepilemur ruficaudatus. The sequence goes on along the minus strand of CAUYRT010081659.1, from coordinate 53,861 downwards.
CCTGGAATACTCTTTTATACACTTGATCTTAGCCAAAAAGGCCAAGAAGTGATGGAATGAATACTCTTCTTTTGTATACCTCAACCCACTTACTTCTGTCCACTGATTAGAAAAGGAGGTAGTGAACATCTGAAAAACACATTAAAGGACCCTCGGAAATGGTTTTAAAAACTAACAGGAAGCCAGCCATGGTGGTTCACACCTGTAATCCCAGAGCTTTGGGAGGCTGAGGCTGGAGGATTGCTTGACCAGGAGTTTGAGACCTGCCTGGGCACACAGTGATACGCCATCTCTACAAATAAACAAAATTAACCGGGCATGGTGGTGCATACCTGTAGTCCTAGTTTTCGGGGAGGCTGAAGTGGGAAGATAGCTTGAGCCCAGGAGTCCAAGGTTCAAGGTTGCAGTGAGCTGTGATTGCACCACTGCACTCCAGCCTGGGTGACAGAACAAGACCCTGTCTCTAAAACACACACACACACACACACACACACACACACACACACACACACACATACAAGAATGATCCTAGATTACTGGTCTGAGAATGGCTGTACCATGAAATGAAATGAGGAAGGCTAAAGGAGAAACAGGTTTGTCAGTCTATCAAATCAAGTGGTAAGCTTAATAATGGTTCCCCAAGGATGTCCATGTCCTAATCCCCAGAACCTGTGAATATATTACTGTACATAGTAAAAAAAAGGGATTTTGCACATATGATTAAATTAAGTATCTTAACATAGGGAAATTGTCCTGGATTACCTGGGTGGGCCTAACATAATCAATTGCAAGGAATCTTAGAGCAAGGCTGGAGGATCAGAGTCAGACATGCTTATAAGAGAATGCAGAAGATCCAAGGATGGAAGCAGAAAGAAGAGAGGAGTGAAGATGCTACATTGCTGGCTTTGAAGATGGAGCAAGAGGCCATGAGCCAAGGAAAACAGCAAAGAGGCCTCTAGGAGTTGGAAAAGGCAAAAACATGGATTCTCCCCCAGAGCCTACAGAGGGAATGCAGCTCTGCCAACTCCTTGATTTTAGCCCAGTGAAACTGATTTTGGATTTTTGATCTCCAGAATTGCAGCAAAATAAATTCATGCTATTTTTTAAGCCACTAAATTTGTGATTAATTTGTTACAACAGTAATAGGAAACTAATACAGACATGTTAGATTTCAGAGGCCTATAAGATATCCAAGTAGAGATGCTGAGTAGGCAGTCTTTAGCTCAGAAAAGAGGGCAGGAGTAGAGAAATAAAATCAGAAGAATCTGTTTGAATTATGGACCCTCTTTTCCACATCACCCAGTACTACACCCCAAAAAAGTACTCATGCACATTCACAACATTTTTTCATATAATTTCAAGATGTCCGAGAATTTGCTATGTTCATAGAACTACCAGAATATTATAAGTAATCACAAAGGAGCCTGTTCTAATCCTGATAATAAGATTGCTGTCTCCCTAAGGAGGAAATCAAATAACTTTTTACTCAAGCAAACTTAAAAAAAAAATCTTTTCCTCCACTTTTGCTTATTAAAAAGAAAAAATCAAAATATCACAGAAATACCTAACGTAGAAAGTTCAAATCCCCCATGTAACTGCAATGTTCCTTACTGTTACCCTCTACCCTCTTTCCTCATCCTTAAGGATTTGTTTTAGTCAATATGCCACTGATTCCTTTTTAAATGTTTAAAACCTTGCTTTTGTAAAAAATATTAACCTTGATTTTTAAAATTAATTTATGATAACAGAAAGCTGTGGCTGCAACAACTGCAAAGCTTCTGAGTTCAGAGAGTTTATTAATTTTATTAAAAATTCCATATTACTAGGCTAGATAAAAAGAAAGGATAGGAGTTGGTCGATCAAAGAAATTTATGCTGACAAATTTTAAATAATGAAAAAATTTTGGGCTTAAAAAATTAAAATCACTGGAACATCTTCAAAGGCAAGTATTTGGATTTTAGAAGAAATCTCCTATCCTCCTATGAGCTCAGTGAAGCTATTTTTATTTGTGAAACATGAAAGACCTTAAGGAGACAGTACCACAAACAAGAAAAAAAATGCACTCATGTTTCACATTCTTTTGTCTGGAGACTGCTGAGTTAGCGTCATACAAGGAAAAATATGTTAACCCATTTAAAGAGGCCAAATAAACAATTAGCTCTAAAATGGGCACATTTTAAACTTCTAAAAACAGGTTGCAGAGAAAGTAAAATGAAATCAGTGTCAACCTAGCTTTCTTTAGAGTCCAGTGGTTACCATTTGGCTTAGCCAAAACCATTCCGAGAAGGAACAATCTATTGAGCATAAGGATGGGAGCATCCTGCATTGGACTATATTCAATACTATACACAATCAGCTTTGCACAGTATTTTTTTAATCAAGTATTTGAGTCTCTACAAGTGAAAAAACATCTAGCAAATACCGAGTTTATAAATTATGCTCTAAAAAATTTCTAGAAGATTATATTTTTACAGCCATGTAAGCTGAGTGTGACAGGACAGAACTTGGACTACCCAGAAAAAAATAAAGAGAATAAAAGCTATATGGCCATGCTTAGAAATTTGAGTTTAAGGGGAGGGAGGATACAATGTACAAGTCACTGAAATGTTTTTAATGCAGGGGAATGACATGATCAGTTTGCATTTTAGAAAAATCACTTTGGTGGTTACATAGAGGGTAGATTAGAGAACTCAGGAGACTAAATGGCAAGTTACAAGGCTGTTGCAAATGGCAAGAGGTTCCTGGATAAGGAGGGTGGCAGCGAAGATGGAGAGAAGAGGACAGAACCAAGAACTACACAGGAGTTTGATGTTGCATCAAGCTATGATGACGCCACTGCACTCTAATCCAGGCAACAAACTGAGACTCTGTCTCAAAAAAAAAAAAAAAGAGAGAGAGAGAGAGAGAGAAAGAAAATGTAAATTAAAACCACAATATAGTATCACTACACATCTGTTAGAATGGCTAAAAACAAACAAAAACGAACAAGAAAAATCTGGCAACATCAAGTGCTGGTGAGAATGTGGAGCAATGAGAACTCTCACACATTGCTGGTGATAATGCAAAATGGGATAGCCACTCTGGCAAACAGTTTGGAAGTTTCTTATAAAGTTAAACATATACTTATTACCACCCAGCAAACGGATATTTAGGTATCCAAACGAGAGAAATAATTTGTTTACACAAGAACCTGTACATGAATGTTTGTATCAGCTTATTCATAATCACCAAAAAACAAAAACAATCTAAATATCCTTCATCAGGAAAATGCATAAACAAACTGGTACATTCATGTAACAGAATACTACTCAGCAGTAAAATGAAGCAATCTCCAAGGCATTGTGTTGAAAGAAGCCAGTCTTAAAGTTTATATACTTTGTGATTTATTTCTGTAATATTCCGGAGAAAGCAAAACTGTAGAGACAGAGAACAGATCAGTGGCTGCCAGTCCGAGGGGTGTCCAGAAGGTTTGACTCCAAGGGGCAGCACTGGGAATTTCAAGGTGACAGACTGTTTTGTATCATGACCATGGTAATGGTCACAAGAATCTGTACGTGTAATAAAACTCAGAGAATTGTTCACCAAAAAGAAGTTAATTTTACTGCATGTAAATTTAAAAATTAAGGAACAAAAGATGGCAGGGGTTCAAATCCCAGATGCACTTCTCCTTACTATATTTTTCTCATGTTAACAACAGGATCATAAAGAAGAACCTGTCTTCCAGGGTTGTAAATGAATTCCTGATATTAAGCACCAAATAAATGACTGATAACTATTTTATTCAGATATACTTAAAAATAGTACTTTTCGGCCGGGCGCGGTGGCTCACGCCTGTAATCCTAGCACTCTGGAAGGCCAAGGCGGGCAGATCACTCAAGGTTAGGAGTTCGAAACCACCCTGAGCAAGAGTGAGACCCCCGTCTCTAATATAAATAGAAAAAGAATTACTTGGACAACTAAAGATATATATAGAAAAAATTAGCCGGGCATGGTGGCGCATGCCTGTAGTCCCAGCTACTCGGGAGGCTGAGGCAGGAGGATCGCTTGAGCCCAGGAGTTTGAGGTTGCTGTGAGCTAGGCTGACGTCACGGCACTCACTCTAGCCCGGGCAACAGAGTGAGACTCTGGCTCAAAAAAAAAAAAAAAAAAGAAACAAAAAGGTTCATCTGGGGACCACCTCAAATCACCTTCATTTCATACTTGATCGTGTTCTCATTGGTTGGTGCATTTGGCCTCACATGAAGATGGCCTTTGTCTCCCTCCAGCATGTAGCTGTCACCTAAGCTGTAATCTTTCTAACTCCAAGTGGAGACGTACAGTGTTGAGATCACAGGCTTTGTCACCAGACAGTTCTGGGTTCAAATCCTAACACTAACCATGTGGCCTTGACCTCTCCATTTCCTTACCAAGAAAATGGGGTTTACAATATATCCCTTGCAATATTATTGTGAAAACTAGTCTAGACAAAGAATGCAAGGTGCCTACTACAGTACCTAATGCATAAAGATGTTCAAGAAGTATTACCTATTGTGATTATTAAAGTCATTTTTTTGGATTTCCCGAGTCAACACACAGCCGGGCACCACAAACACTCCCACTTCTTGATGTTTACAGCTAAAGGAAAAGGCCTTTTCTTTTGGCTAGTTGATTAGCTTAGAGACAAGGCAAGCCACCTCATCAATTTGCTAATGCTCCTTTCAAATACTTATAAATTCTATCGCCTTCTGATAGTTCTACCACCTGAATTCAAATCTGTTCTCTGGACTATTTCCCCAGATATATTGGAATCGATTGCCAGGAAAGGCACCTTCCCTGCAGAGGTGGGACTCTGGCCGGGTCCCCACATGGCAGCAGTTAGGGTATAGTTAGGGTATCTCCGTCTATTACGTGGGCAGTTACAAGTCATCTCCCGGGGTACCTAGGCCTGTGCTGTGAGCAACATTATTCTTTTAGTCCAGGAGTCAAGGAGGTAAGTGAGAAAGGGCCTGCTTAACACTGCTTGCTTCCAAAGCCCAAGGTATTCTATAGGGTGGGTGGCCCACAGGTTATTCATTGGTCCTGCCCCCATTGATGGATATTGAGTTTTCTAGTTTCACCCTGTTACTAACAATGGAGCAGTGAACATTCTTGGACATATATCTGAGTGCATGTGTATGAATATTCCCCTAATACAGGTTTATGAAAGTACAGTTACTGGATCAAATAGTGTTTGAATAGTTACTTTAAATAAGTGCCAGAGGCCATTCGCTCACACCTGTAATCCCAGCACTTTGGGAGGCCGAGGTAGGAGGATCACTTGAGGCCAGGAATTTGAGACCCGCCTGGGCAACATAATGAGTCCCCGTGTCTACAAAAAATTTAAAAATCAGCTAGGCATGGTGGCGCGTGCCTATAGTCCCAGCTACTCGGGAGGCTGAGGCAGGAGGATCCCTTGAGCCCAGGAGTTCGAGGTTACAGTGAGCTATGATCGTGCTACCGCACTCCAGCCTGGGTGACAGAGTAAGCAAAGTGAGACCCAATCTCTCTAAAAAAAAAAAAAAAGGACCAGAATATTACACTCCAAAAAGGCTTAAAAAGTTATACTTCCATCCCTTTACCTGAGGAATTGTACTCCTGGTGCTATACCCTAGAGAAACCCTCAGGTGAACAATGACACATAACCCATGATTTCATGACGGCATTGTTGTAAAGAGCAAAATAATTTGAGAAACAACAGGAGAATAGATAAAAGCATTGTACATTCAGACAACGGACTGCTACACAGCATGAATACTTCTGGCTGTCTGAACCAGAACTACCTGTGTCAACCTGAGTATTTCTCACAAACCTAATGCTGAGCAAGCAAAGCAAGTTGCAGAATGATATGTACAGTTTGATGCAATTTATTAATATTATAGTTGAAGAACATACAAGCCCATACTGTATAGTTTATTGCTTATGAGCACATACATAGCACATCTTAAAACATGCATGCCCATCAGAAATACGCAGTTCAGGAGAATGCTGCCCCTGTGGGGGAGAGGAATCCGGTTGGGGAGGAACACAAGGGGCTTCAACTGGACTTGTAATATGTTATTTCTTTAGGAAAAAGGTTCTGGGGCAAATATGGGACAATGTATTTGTTCCTGACCCTTTTCTATATGCTTGAAATAGTTCATCACCTAAGAAAAAAGAAGAAAAGAAAAAAGTAGGGCAGAGATTACTGCTGCTTCTCTTTCTCCAGATGAGGAAACTGAGGCTCAAACAGGTTCACAGTCCTTCCAGAGCCCACGCTTTTGTTGAGAGGCACCCAGTACATCAGAGAGATAGATAATCTCCACGGGAAGAGACCTTGCACCCTAATTCACTGAGCGCCTCTTCTCTCCCAGACACCAGTATAAATCCTGAGGGTAGATTGCTTTGGGTAACATGATTCTTGACTTCCAGGCCCAAGAGGATGACCACTGAAATTGTGCTCTTGTCACCCTAATACTGGAACCTGCCTGCCCATCAGGGAGTTCTGGGTATACTTGAACCAAATGTGAAGGGTGCTTGAGGCAAATGTTAGATCTAACCCTGGATTCGGCAGCGGTCTTTACCCTGAGCCCACCATTCCAACACTGGGCGCAGTGAAGCAACAGCATTGCAGAGTTCTTCCTGGGACCAGAATTTTGTCACAATGTCTCCTGTGAGCAGTGTTGCCTGATTAGGTGACACAATGGGGCCATCAGGCCTTATCAGCACCACTTGGTCTAAAACAGAAACCAGGAGGGGTAGGAAGGGCTGTCTCTTGGTGCTTAGCCCCTGTTGCCATGGTCCCCAAGCACTTTTGCTTATGATTTCTCTCAACTGCTTGTAGCATCCATCAGTAAGCAGGACCTAGAAGCTCTTTCAGGCGGACCAGGGAGAAAGCTGTTAACAGGAAAGATAAGAACGAGTAAAGAAAGTAATTAAACAAACAAAATGAGTAGATGGAAAGAATTTGGTGTGAGGCCCAGAAAACAGCTTTTGGTTTTTTTAAGAATCTTCTTGAGATGTGATGCGCTGAGGTGGCTGGGTCAGAATTCACTGAGAAGTGCCCATTATGTAGCTGCCATGTGGTACAGGTACAGCAACTCTATGCCCTGGATTTTCCAGAAAAGTCCCAGTTTCAAGTATTTTATTCTGTTTGTCAGATCAAGAATCCTGATTTGAGATTCAGAAAATAAGGTCACTGTAGTTAGAGTAGCTCTGTAAGCCATCCAGAAAAGCCTGATTTAGAATTTACTTCCCCCTCACGGGTTGGCAGGGAATCCCCACAAGGCCCGCCCCTGGGCCCCAAAGGCCTGAGTAAAGTGGCCACTTGTACAGCCAAGAAATATCAAAGTGCCTCTGGACTCTGTGCCCTCTCCGCACCCCCCTGTACCCATGTAGCTCTCCAGGGGCAGGGGAGGTGTGGCCAGGAAAGCATGGAGTTTGGCTCCCATGGACCCACATTTCAATATGCCCCGCCCAGTTGTTCTATCAACTTGAACAATACTCTAAGCCTCAATTTCTTCATCTGCAACATGAGAACAATAATACCTAGGACACAGGGTTATTCTGAGCATCAGATGAAATGCTTGTTACCTTTAAAGCACTGTATGAATGTTAGCTGTTAAAATTCATTCCTTGGGCTGGGCGCGGTGGCTCACGCCTGTAATCCTAGCACTCTGGGAGGCCGAGGCGGGTGGATCACTCAAGGTCAGGAGTTCGAAACCAGCCTGAGCAAGAGCGAGACCCCATGTCTACTATAAATAGAAAGAAATTAATTGGCCAACTAAAAATATATAGAAAACATTAGCCGGGCATGGTGGTGTGTGCCTGTAGTCCCAGCTACTCGGGAGGCTGAGGCAGGAGGATTGCTTGAGCCCAGGAGTTTGAGGTTGCTGTGAGAGTGAGAGTCTGTCTCAAAAAAAAAAAAATTCATTCCTTCATTAGACATTAGACATTAGACATAAGTGTCTACTACATGCCAGGCACTAGGCCAGTCCTGCCTAGGGGTACAGAGGTGAGCAAAACAGACAGGGTCCCTGCTGGCACAGAGCTTTCAGCCAGAGAGGTAGGCAGACATTAGCCAAAATTCGCCCCACTGAAGCAAGATCCAAGCTTAGGGGAGATATGCTAGGAGCGCTCTTTTAAAAAGCTGACTGCAGCTGCTATGTAGAGCCCGAGAAGGCAGGAAAGGGGTCTGGGAGGCCACTTAGGAGGCTTCTGCCAGCAATGGTAGCTTAGACTAGGGTGGTGGCAGTGCCCATGGTAAGAAGTGATCAGATTCCGGATAGATTTGAGAGTTAGAAGCAACGGAGCATGGTGATGGATTTTTGGGAGTGAGGAAAATGCAGGGTGTATTTTAGCTAACTATGTCCCCAGGACTTGGGCTACTGGAGCCACAAAGCCAGTCCCAAAACTGCTGAGGGCTGCTGCGTGGAGGGCCCATTTGCCGTCTTCTCCCTTCTGTAGAGCGGTATGATGTCAGCCCTTCAGTCTGGAAATAGACTCGCTAGACGTGATCTGAAATAAGCATTTAGTATTAATATTTAAAAATTTACTTTTATGTAGAATAATAAAGCCAAATATATGGCATCCTGGCCTCATGCTGGATGCAGATTTCTCCTTAAGGTAAATTCTTTGCTTCCAAAATTGAATGGGATATTACTTTAAAAATAACGGAGTTTCCGTTAACTTGGGATACTGAAAACATTCTTCGGTCGGTGATCTCCTCCAGAACCCGTATATGTCCTTTGAATTGGATTCCTTTCAAACCTTGGGCCCAATAGCTTTTGCTCCAAGAGGCTAGAAAAGAGTACCTGAAAGGGGAGGAGGAAACGGGAAGGGCCAAAGACAAACTTGAGTTTCATAACAATTAACCGCAGTTGACCATGCTTTATATAATTTCACACAAATTATTTGTTGACATATTTTGCAAATTCAGAACCAGAGCTGTCTCCTGACGCCCAGTCCAATGCTCTTGCTACTTACTGCACTGCTGGGTCCTTAACTTTTTTTTTTGGAAGGGGGTGGGGAAGATCTCTCTGTGATAAAAAAAAAAAAAGTTCCAATAGACATTCAAGTCCCTTCTTTATTTGAAACAGTTTATTCCATTTGCATTGAGAATGAGCATAAAAGCAAATTTGGTATTTTCCCACACCACTTGTCCCCCACACACAGCAACAGCGCTTTCATTTCTCCAGCCTCGCAGGCCCACCCTTCAGAAGCTATTATCTGCCTGACAATCGGCTGAGACCTCTTGTCTTTCTTCCTCTCTCAATTAAACTCTAAGGACTGAGGTTCCCATCTGCCCTGGAGCAAACACATCCCTTGTTATACCTGTTTCCCAGAGGCTTGAGAGCTTTTTTCCCTTCTCCAATCTCTATAGTTCTCTTTTCAAAACACTTGACCCTCTTAGTGATTTTTAACTGCAGGTGGCAATTAAATTGGTTTCCCAAACTTAAACCAAGCTTTCTCTCCAATACCCCCTGCATTTACCCATTTACCCTGCCTCCACCCACCCCTGAACCAGGAAAGAAAAAAAATCACACACACACACTTTTCTGATTTATTTTTCTCTCTCTAATCAGCCCTCTCAACGTGAATGTGGCAGAGTTGCTAGGGAGAAATGGTAGGATGTATTTTCACTAAGTAGGTCTCTTTCTGCACAGTTGATGGGCTGACGTGGCCACCTTTGGTCACGGTGTCTGTAATGGAGCGGTATCCAACATGGCGCCCTTGCTCAAGTTCTTCCTGCATGGGAGGACAGAGGTGGTGGAAATGCCAAAGCTTTGGGCTCAAGCTGAGCAAGGGGCTAACAGAAGTGAAATGGCTCCCCGTTCAGAGACCTTTGTGGGTTTTGAAGGTGAGAGGAAAGACTAGGGCAGGAAAGGGAGGAATAAGAAAGAGGGAACTGAGAGGGGTGTTTGCAAGTGGAGGAATGGAAATAAAGCTATGAAGAGAATAGTAGAAATTCTGATATTTGAAATTTTTATTTTGCTTTTATTTTAATAGTTTTATATTATTATATAAACTATTATAGCATATTATATTTAAATGTATGAAATATTAATATACTTAATGGTTTTGTTATTGTAAAATGTCACATTTGCTGTTAAGACTTCAAATAGTCCTGAAGGGTTTCAAGCTAAAAGTACATGTCAAAGTCCTTCCCCATCCCCCCAGAAGTCCTCCTCACACTTCCCTGGGGCCATCAATGGTAACAGTTACTTGTGTGTCTTTGCAGACTTGATCTGGGCACGTATAAGCATCTGTGTGCTTTTGATGCACAAATGAGATCATACCATACATGCTCGCCCATTCCTTGCCTATTTTTTTAAAAAAACTTACCAATAACTCTCTACAGTTTTCCCATCTCTACTCATGGAGATCTCCTTAATGGCTGCATATCGTCCCATTGTGCGGCTGCACCGTGATGTATGGAACTCATCCCCTGTTAGTGGACATTTAGGTAAGACGGAAAGTCTAATGCCGTACTATCCATACAAATATAACGTGAGCCACAAATGCCAGCCACATATGGAATTTTGAATTTTGTAGTAGTAGCCACGTTTCCCCCCCACTGATTTGAAATGCCACCTTGATTACACTCTAAATGCCTATATATACATGAGTTTGTTTTGACATGTCTATTTTATTTCGTTTGTCTATTTGCCAATTTTGATACCAGTATCCCCCATTTCCATTAGCCACATGAAAGTAAAAAGAAAGAGGTGAAATTAATTTTAATAATTTTTTACTTAATATACTCAATATATCAAAAATAGGATCTCATAATCAGTATTAAAAAGTATTGATGCGATATTTCACATTCTTTGTTTCATATTGAATCTGGGCGATCTGGTATGCATTTTACACTTCCAGCACATTTCAGTTCAGACTAGCCATTTTCAAGAGCTCGAGAACCACGTGTGGCTACTGTATTGGACAGCAAAGGTCGAGCAGGCAGAGAGGTTCAAAATGTCACCTGAGCTGTGTGTCTCTGTAGTTGGTAGGAATGGATTAGAAGGTCAGACATTTAGGTCAAAATCCTCAATTTCACCACTTGGGGCAACTCCTGGGTCTTCTCTGGGCCTTGGTTTGTGGACTCCAGTGAACTCACTGAATGCTGGTTGGGTGCAGAGCAGAACAGCCGAGCGAGCCAAGTATGGTCACGCCTCAGATAGCTCTGGGATATGTTCTGAGAAAAGCACCATCATGCAAGCTTGTCATTGTGTGAACATCACAAAGTGTATTCACACAAACCTAGATGGTGTAGCCTACTATGCACCTAAGCTATATGGTGTAGCCTACTGCTCCTAGGCCGTAAACCTGTACAGCATGTTACTGCACTAGATACTACAGGCAACTGGAACATCATGGCAAGTATTTGTGTATCTAAACGTAGAAAAGGTACAGTAACAATATGATATTATAATGTCACGGGACTACCTTTGTACAGGCAGTCCGTCATTGTGCAGCTCATGACTGTACCGAAGGCCCTAGGCCTCTTCACGGGCTCTAGCTTTGCTGGCCACAGAGATAAGCAAAGGGCCTGGGTACTCAGGAAGTGATTATCTGAGGCCTGTCCCAGGTTCCCCTTTCTCTGCCTCAGAGGCGCCTCCGTTCACAGCTTCTCATTGTACTTGTCATTCTACTCAAAACCCGATGCCCATTTCCTTTTTTTGAAAAGCAGAGTGTGTGGCAATGAGGCTCTGAGGAAAGCCCTGCTGTTGGGGTTGGGGAGGGCGTGGTGGAGGAACCCACATCGCGGCTTACTCAACTGTGAGATCTAAATTCGGTGGCCCCAGAGCCACTGTGCTCCTGGACAGCAGTGGTGACAGCCATGGCGGCACAGCCCAGAGCCTGGAATGGTAAGCGCGGGTACAGCTGAGTACGGGGAGGGGATCCGCATGGAGGTGTGAGCTCAGGTTTGGCACCTGGCTGGGTGTCGGCAGTGTGGGACCAGGCAGGTAGCCAGACAGCACTGGAGATGGGACAACCAGCTTTGGCCCAGCCTGAGCCAGGTCAGGTTTGGGAAGCATTTGGACTCCACAGCAGGCTTGAGGGCTTGGCCCCAGGGTTGGCAGAAAGTTAAGAAATGTGATTATCCCCTGCAGGGCAACATGCTATCCCCGGGCAAAAGCTGTGGCCACATGCCCACTGCTTGACTGATTTCCAAATCAGCCTTCCCCCAGCCTGCCCTCCCCCAGCTGGCCAGCTAAAAGACCCAAGCCTGCAGCTCGGGCTGCAGAAGAAAGGCATTTCCTCCTGTGGCAGCCTGGGAGGGAGCTCTTTTTCACCAGCCCCACCTCCAGCCTTCCCATTGCGGAGCCTAGGGGTGGAGCAGCAGCATTCCTTTTTCATTCCTACAGCTGCCTCTTCCAGCCCCGTAGCCTAGAAACTCTTAGTGGTGCTGACTGCTGAAGCACCAGGCAACACCCCAGCTTTTCTGTCTGGTCACACGAACTGTGGCCTCCCAATAAATCAGGCCTGGACTAGGAAGACAGAGCAGTGTCACAGCAAATCAAAGTCCCATGCACATGGTGAGCTCACCCCAGCTCCCTCCCTGGCTGGCCAAAGGATAGAAATGCTGCTGATTAAAACTCTTCCCTGAATGTTGGCAGCTCAGCACCTAGTGCAGAGTCTGGAACATACACAGGAGCTACCCAGTAGAGTTCTCCTGGACGGATGCATGCATTCGTGCATGGATGGAGACATGCATGAATTAACATGCGCTGGATATTGTCTTTGGTGTACCTCTTACTCCCAAAGCCCTAAGACTAAAACTTGTCAACTTATCACTTTAGAGCCTTCTATTAGCAGGCACTTATGTACCCACTGATCTCCCCAACTAAGAAAAGATGATAAGTAAAACCAACCAGGGCTTTCCTGAGGGTAGGTTAGGAAAATGGCCTCACAGCCTTGCCTTGGTCTTCTGAGATGAATCATCCTACCTCAAGAACCAAGAAGAGCATGAGTGTTGGCATCAGACAGACTGAGTTCACGTCTCAACCCTGCTATTTCCTGCCTATGTAACCTTAGTCAAAAGTCACTTCACCTCTCCAAGGTTTAGTATTCTACTCTGTGAAATGGAGCTAAAAATACCTACTCAGGAGAGTAGTAAGGAATAAATGAGAAAATATATTAGGTTGAACCCAATGAAATTGCCCAAAGCATTTGAATATCGGCAATTTTGTATGCTTAAACCTAATATATAAAGTGTTTTATAAAGTATAAAGCACTATAATAAGTAGTCCTATATAAGTGTTCATTATTCTTAAGACAGATAATTTGAAAGTCACAGAATATTGTTTTTGCAGTAAGCGACTAATCCCTTTCATCAGAATACAGGTCAAACTAATAGAAGAAGCCAATTCTCTGCTCAACCGTGGGCTCCCGGCATTTCCTGGAGCATTTTGGCTTGGGAAATGGGGACCAGGTATTTTTAGGATACTAGACTGGTTCACAGAAAGTGATGGAGGTGAGCAGCAGAGTGACTCGTGATAGCTCCTACCTGGAAATGGTTCACCCACAAAAGCACAGTAGGAGCTGGCACATTGTCCTGCCCTAGTTGCAAGGCAGAGGCTGCCTAAGACAGGCCCTCCTACCCAGGGGGCACAGCCACAAGGGTCCCAGGCCACCATGCAGCTGGAGGAAACTCAAAGTAGCTGGCTGCCAGCTTTTCCCTCCCTAGTGGCAGCTGCCAATCCCAGATAGTTCCTCTTGACCTAGCAAAGGCCTCGGCCTGATGGAGCTTGGGTTTGGAACTGATAGTTGCAGTGGCCACAGTTGGGAGGACCCTCTCAACATTCTATCCATCTGCTCCTCAATCCTAATCCTAGCTGTAAAGGTCACTGGGATTTCAGGCCAGAAGGGGCTGGGAAGAGTCAAGAGAAATGCTTATCGATTGGCTGTGCCTCAGATGCTGGCATCCCAGACCAACAAGGACCACTGAGGCACTAGACAAACAGCTATAGAGTGCCCCATCAGTGTTGCCCATCGACAGCACAATGGTCATTTGGGGTAGGACAATTCTTCATTGTACAAGACTGTCCCATGCGTTGCAGCACATTTTGCACTGGGCAGCAAGACAAGGGTAGAGAGCACCCTGTAAGCCTGGGAGCCAGATGATTCCCAGCTGCCCAGGCTCAGGAGAAGGGCCCAGGCAGAGTGGTGGCCTCTCCACAGCTCTGAATGGCATCTTGGATGTAACTTCTTCAGCTAGACGCTCCCTAACTAGCCTGATGGCTGTGAGTTGCCTTGTGAGCCTGGTTCCTGGGTAATCTGGGTCAGACTCATGGAGACATGTGAAGTCGCTTAGACAGGGCCTGGGACCTGAGGGGAGAAAAGCCGGGGAAGACACCCTCCAGGAGCTACCCACGGGCAGACAGTGAGCCATGCTGCTCTGGGCCCTAAACCCCGGCCTGTGGCAGAGGGTGTGCCTGGAGAGTGGGGCCGACTTGGCGCAGTGCCCCAGTGCCATTTCCCAGCATCAGCCAGGATGGACATAGGATGTGTGAAATTTGTTCGGGGAAGTGTGAATATCCAATTTGAGCTACAGTGTAGACTCCACACAGCACAGAAGTGCTTGACCAGGAGTTCACGTACTTTGAAGGGGGAAAAAATTACAACGTTGTCTTCACTAACCTTTAATTGAAATTTAGCTTTTCTTACATTATGAACACAGGCAGCACGCTGCAGTAGCATTAGCAGTACCGGCGACTTTGTCTCCAATAGGAACCACGGATATTTTTACATTTCATTGCTGCTGCCGATATCTCGAATTACTGTGCCACTCGTGACTACTTCAAAATCACGGTAGTTATTGGACCCGCCACCAGATCATGTTACTTAATGTCTTAATAATGAAATGTATATTACTGTAGTGCAAATTTAAAAACCTATGTATTGATAACTCTAAATATAATTGACTTCCTTCATAATCCTATGTAATTTATTTTATGCTTGTAAAAATATTCCAAGAAGGAGCCCATAGGTTTCATCAGACTCTCAAAGGAATCCAAGCCATAAAAATTTTAAGAAACCCTGGATTAGAGGGTTGACAGGAAGTCAGGCTGATTGGGGTCAACAAGGAAGGCCTTGAACGCAAGGAGACGGAGCGTGGGCTTGTGTTCTGTGGGCATCGAGGCAATGCTAAGGGTTTCTAAGATGATGCTGAGGTCTCCAGCTTGGGATTCATCAATGGGAATAGAGAAGTCAGGGATTGGGGTAGTGGGAGAGGGTTCTGTTTTGAATATATTAAAGTTGAGGCCAAGAAAACTGTGGACATCCAGGTGAAGATGTCCACTGGGCTCTGGGAAATGCAAATGGGCAGACTGGAAGAGTGGTCATGGCAAGAGAAAGATTTGGGGTCATCCTCCGAGATGATCACAGAAGCATTTGGAGTAATTGTGGTCACCAATGGAGAAAGGGCAGTGAGAGAAAAGGGGCCAGGGCAGAGGACTGTCATGGGCCGACTTCCCCAGGAGACATTTAGAGACAGATACTCGCATGCAGTAGGTTAGTTGGGAGCTGCCTTCTCAAACAGCACATGCAGGGGAGTAAGAGAAACAAGACTGGTCAGGGCAGGAGTTGAACTGGGATGTAGTCGCATCAGAGACCTCGGCCCCTCCCATGGGAAGCTCTGGAGATAGGATGGCACGTCACATGGTCCCATTTGAGGCCAGGCATCTGGGCCTTTCTTCTGCTCCCTCCCCTAGTCTATTGACTAGATTTTGGATTCGGGTTGCCCCCCCCCCAAAAAAGGGTGTTACCTTGGAGAAGGACTCAACTGTACACCATCACCCAGCAACCGAAGCAGCTGGGGGAATGAGTGCCTTGGTCCTGAATGGGACGTTGAGTAGCTGCTCAAGGTCTACTGTCCCAGTCCTGCAGGAAATGCAACTGCCCCTACCCCGCCCTGCAGGCCTCTGGGCAAGTCCCTCCCTGCTGCTCATAGCCGGTTATAGGACTCCTGGGGACAGGATGCCAGGAATTTGAGTCCTTGATGCCTGCAATTCAGAGTCCTCAGTGTCCCCTCCAACCTCTCCCATTTGGGGCTGAGCTAGGCAGGATCGGGTTGGGGGAAGTTGGAGGGAGCGGAGCTGTTGCTTATCCTCCGCACGGTTTGTCTATAAGAGGTTACCAAAGTAAGCAAATCAACCACTGCAGAAACAGGCTCTGTGGCTTCGGCGTCCCTCCCTTCCTTTTAGGGTGACCCACATCTCAAAGAGGAGATGTCACCACAACTGAGGTTAGAGCCCTGCTCGCAAGGCTTGTGGGCTGCCCAGGAAACGTGATACTTACTGGTAGAGCTGCCAAGTGAAAAAAGTTGGGTTTCATTTTGAGAGAAATGTAAAAACTTAAATTTGATGTTGACTTTCATGTCCTTACACCTAAAAAGCAAACCCAATAGCAACTGAACTGACTAAGCATAAACTCCTCCAACCTTTGAAATTTAGGGTAGCTGTAGGAAACTTGAATCCAGAAAAATTCATGCATTCATTCATTCAATCATTCATTCCAAATGAAAAATAAGTTCTGAGTTTGCAAAATGATAGGCTGAAAGACTAGGCATGTCCTGAAGGCCAGGGGTTTTTTCTGCACAGTTTTAAAAATAATTTAAGTTAGTTGCCAATGCACTTTTTAAAAAATTATAAAATCTGGCCCCAGTGGACACATCAGCTAAAAGTGAGGAGTGCTGCCCCCTTGTGGGCGGGCATGGAGCTGCCCAGTTCACCGCAGGGCCCTGTAGCCTGCCTCTCTGCTTAGCGTTCCCTGCCTGGGCTCTGCGTGTTCAGGGGGCCACGACGATGGACGATGCTGCCTCTCTGCTCACAGGGCTGTCGCCTCTGCCCTCACAGGGCTCCCCATCTAGTAGGGAGGAAGACCCATGTGCACCAACAGACAGAAGACAGAGTCCTGGGGGCTTCGGGCCACGGGAGTGACCCATGTGGTCAAATGAAGTTGGGAATGTGTCGCAGAGGGATTCTAGGAGCACAGGTACGCCTCCACTAGGCGGAAAGGAGGGCAGGAGTAGGGGAAGGAGGCATTCCAGAGCAAAGGAACAGTTAGATGCAAGTGAGTGGTGCCTCTCAAGAGTGGCACGGGTGAACTGGAGAGGAGGCTGGGGCCGGATTGGGCAGGCCTTGTTTGCCAGGCTGAGGAACTGGCGTTTTATCCTGGCGGTTTTGAGGCCGAGGGGTGAGCTGATCTGCCTTGTGTATCTAGAAGATGACTCTGGTGGCCCTGTGGAGGCTGGATTGAAAGAGAGCACGATCTGAGGGAGGAAGAGCAGCAGGTAGGAGGTACTTAAAATTGTTTAGGTGAGAAGAATAGGGCTTTGATTTGGGAAACTGCCAGCAAGTGGAGGCAGGAATGGATTCGAGAGGG
This sequence comes from Lepilemur ruficaudatus, assembly GCA_963574885.1. Classification (NCBI taxonomy): domain Eukaryota; kingdom Metazoa; phylum Chordata; class Mammalia; order Primates; family Lepilemuridae; genus Lepilemur; species Lepilemur ruficaudatus. The sequence continues at coordinate 36,479 of CAUYRT010081659.1, read as the reverse complement.
ATTTAGGAGGCCAGATTGACAGGTCTTGGCAATTCCTCAAGGCAGAAGGGGAAAACCTGCACACAGCGGCACACTGGTGCGCACTGTGATCCCGGCCACAGCAGTAGCTGCCCTGTGTTCAGCGTTCTGTGGCATTTGCAGCACTTGCGCATCCATTAACTCACCCCAGTCTCAAAGCCACGGACACTAATCTGCCACCAATCCACAGGCTTCATGCAGCACTCTCTCGGCGCCAGGCAGAGGGCTGAAGTGTTGCCTTCGGATTCACTCACTGAATCGTCGCAACTGCCCTAGGAAGTATATATTATTCTTACACCTTTTTGCAGGTGAGGAAACTGAGGCTCGCAGACGTGATGTGAATTTCCCAGGGTCACATAGCTAATAAGTGACAGAGCAGGTATTTGAACCCACGCGGTTGGCTCCAGAGCCCGTGCTCTGCTGCCTGTGCAGGCCAGAAGAGTAGTCATCAAGGACACAGGCCCCTCGCAGACCGGCCTGAGTGAACCGCATCAGCCTAGCGGCACACACGCCCCACACATTGCTCCGGTGAGCACCTACGCGTGAAACCTGAGGCCTTGGACGGGCTCTCAAGCTCTGGGAACTTAAGGAGACGCAGGCCAGGCAGGGAGGAGGGAAACGCTGAGCCCAGGTCCCCAGCACAGTGGGCAATGAAGGAGAGTAGTCAGGTGGCACTGCATCTGTCCCTACCCCAAACCATAGACCCTCCAATAGCTTTCAGTTATGGAGGGTCCTGACTGCAGCCTGCAAGACTCTGAAGTACTGTGGCTCCTGCCCACCTCTGTGACATCTTTTCTTGCCATGCTCCCCCTCACTCACACCCCACTGGCCCAGATGCACTGGCTCCTTTTATTCATTCTTTCCCACCCCAGGACCTTTGCACTTGCTGTTTCCTCTGCCGGTCATGCTCTTTCTTCTCTCTTTGCGTGGCTGGCTCCTTCTTATCATTCAGATCTTCTCTGCTTCAGTGTGAACTCCCTGAGGACAGGGACCGTGTTTGTCTTGCTCACTGTTGTATTTCCCTGGTACACAGAAAGGGCTCAATAAGTATTTGTTGAACGAATGAACTAATTATTTTGGTACCTGCTGTGTGTCAGGTACTTTACAAATATTAATTCATTTAATCTTCAAAACATCCCTGTGAGTTAGGTGTGATTGTTAGCTTCATTTTGCAGATGAGGCACAGGGAGGTGATATGACTTACCCAAGGTCATGGGGCTTAGGAAGAGACAGAGCTGGGACTTAACTCCTGACTTATGCTGGCTCCCCTATGACACATAGCTCCAACGTGTGCATTTAAGCAGGGCCTTAATGGAGAAGGCCCAGGGCTCTGTCCTTCCATGTGCTGCTTCAGATGGCTGACTTGGACGTCCCCAGGAAGGAATGGAAGGAGTTCTGGTGGCCTTTCAGCTGAGGTTGTTAACTACACTGGTTATTCCACCTTTTCATTCTTGGTTATTAAAAACTCTACAGATTTGGCCAGGGCCAGTGGCTCACGCCTATAATCCCAGCACTTTGGGAGGCTGAGGCGAGAGTATCATTGGAGGCCAAGAGTTCGAGACCAGCCTGGGCAACATAGTGAGACCCCATCTCTAAAAAAAATAGAAAAATTAGCTAAGTGTGGTGGTGTGCACCTGTAGTCCCAGCTACTCAGGAGGTGAGGCATGAGGATTGGTTGAGCCCAGGAGTACAAGGTTGCGCTGAGTTATGGTCGTACCACTGCAGCCCAGCCTGAGAGACAGAGTGAGACCCTGTCTCTTAAAAAAAAAAAACAGCCCATGGATTTGGAGAAGTACCTCAGAAAACAAAGCAGGGTTCCCTGCTCAGTGAGAAAGTTGCCCCATTCCAGTGGGAGATGCTGCCAAAGCCCACAGGACTGAGCATCCCCAGAAAGATGCCGGGAACAGAGGGACAAAATGTTTCCCTCTTGCCCCAGTGTGTTTCCTCCACCAGCTTCTAATTTGCCTAGATCCTTGCTGCTCAGAGTGAGGTGTGAGGACCAGCAGTATCACCCGGGACGCAGAATCTCAGCAACCGCCCCCTCCGCCTGCTGAATCAGAAGCTCCGTTTTAACAAGATCCCCAGGGGGTTCAATGATTCCTGTGCAGAAAAAGTTCTAGAAGCACTGGCCTAGAGGGAGCCTCTGAGAACGACCTCTTCCTCATCAGACTGGGAGCTCCCTAAGGGTAGGGGCTGTATCCTGTTGTCACATCCTCAGAGCGCCTGCACAGTACAGGACACCTACTAGGTACTCAGTAATGTTTGTTGAATGAGTAGATTTGTGAAGGAATCTAGCCACATATAGCCAGCTTAGGCACAGATAGAATCATTTACTGTGCGTGTTGCACAGCCCCGCCCCCCGTGGCCCCCTCCTGCAAGCTATCCAGCGAGAGGCCAGCCCCAGCCCTAGGACCCCGCTCCTGGCCTGTGATCCTGTGAGGGAGGCTCAGTAACAGGGAGTTTGTTTATGTAGGCACCAAAGTCTGGACAAGACACTTAACAGGCTGGACCTCTCCCTGTTCCTTCCATCCTTCCACCCCAAAAACCCCAGGAAGAAACTTCTGAGGTGCCCACGCTGTTTGCTGCTCTCTTCACTGAGGGCACGGCCTCCTCAGCACACGTGGCCACCACAGTCCTGTGTCACTTCTCAGATAGCCCCCTGGAAATCCAAGTCCCACCCAAAAGTACAGGAGGTGCTGCCAGGTGCTGGCTACCAAGCCCTTGCTGCCTGTGGAACCAAAATAAACCCCTGTTGATATGGAAACGGGTCGAATTATTTTAAGAAAAAAATTGTTCCTTCATTAAGTCGTGTTGTCATGGCAACCAGAATTAGGAAAGTCACTTGGCCACGGAGGTTATGTGCAATGTTTTGGGACTGAGACTTTTGAGACTAGTGAAGGCAATTTGTAAGCACCTCTCCCCAGCCCCCGGCTCTGCCCAGAGAAGGGAGATGAAGGCCAGTGGAGGGTCCGGCCGCCCCACCTGGGTGGGCTCGTGGAGGGCGACTGGGACCACTCCGGGGGCCCTGCCTGTGTGTTGTAGGCTGAGGCCATAAAGGACTGTGAGAGAAAGGAAGCCGAGTGGGACGTTCAGACCAGAGGTCCAGCACTGTCCCGTGTGCAAGCGGGCCCTCCACTCACTGCAGGAGGAGTGTCCCAGCTTCCTGCAATTAGGGGAAGGCAGCAAGCTTAAAGGAAAATAACAGTGGCTAGTGTTTATTGGGTCTTTACTGTGAGCCAGGCACTGAGCTGAGTACTCGGCATGCTCACCTTTAACCCTCAAAACAACCCCGTGAAACATTATTATTATTATCTTGATTTTGCAAATATGGAGACTGAGTCTTAGCTCGGAGAGGTGACTTGTCCAAGGTCACACAGTAAGTGCAGAGCTGGGAGTGGAATCTCATGCTCCACTTGTAGCCTCTGAGGCAAAGGCGAGGGGCTACTAATGGCTGAAACACAGAACCACACTGTTATGCCAAGATTCATTCATTCAAAAGTCCTTTATCAAGCGCCCACTCTGTGCCAGACCCCGAGGAGAACCCAGACACTTGCTTTTTGCCTTCAGGGAGTCCAAGGACTCTTCTGAGCCGTGGAGGAACTTTGCATTAGGGCCAATGTGGATGTAAGCTGAGCCAGACAGGCTGCCCGGCGATGGGAGCCGAGTGCCCAGACCTTGCCAGCGAGGGAGCCGCAGATCCGCCACTCTTCAGAGGGACCCTGCCCCTCCTTTCTGGACTCCCTCTTCCTTCCAGATATTCCAAAAGGCTCCTGAGACTCAGGAAACACTGGCCTTTGGGGTGGGAAGCAGAGAGGTTGAGGGGCTCAAGATAACAGAGGAAAGGGGCGGGAGCGCCTGGAACTCCAGGGTCAGGAAGTTGCTTTGGAGGAAAGGAAAGGAGTCAGAGGGGCCGACCTAAGTTGAGTTTTTCTGCTTCCTGCTCTGCATCTCTGGGAAGTGCACCATGAACCTGGGCGGTGGCAGGGTTTAGGAGGCTGCTGTGAGGCGTTTTGGACCCGCTAGAAAGAGCGGGCCCCATCCCACCAAGCTTGGCCATTGTGTGCCAAGTTCTAGGCATTTCTGAAAACATAGCCAATTCTGTTGCTTCTTTTGAAATTCTCAGTTAGTATTAAGTGAATAGCGCCGAAGCCTTTGCCCCCTTCTCTTTCGAGCCTTGAATAGGCTACAGTTGTGAGAGTGTCCCCATCCTGTTGCGCGCCCGTTTGCTCAGTGTTATGCGGCTGTCACGTGGGCTGAGGCCTGCTGAATGGAGACCCAAGAAAGAGACCAACGCCCACCCTAAGACAAAGCCTTCAGGATCCCCAACCCGGGACCCCAGCAGGCCAGGCCTAAGGCCCACCTGGAGGCACCCTCACCCCAGCGGACGCCGGTCAGTACTCCCCACTGAGCGCAAAGGGGGTCCAGGCAGGACCACCCGCACGTACTCCGGGTCTTGCGCGGTTTTCAGTTGGGGGGTAAAATCTGCCACCGATTGAACGTCTCCATTCTCATTTAATCCTCACCGTGAAGTAGATACTATTTTCCCCATTTTATAGAAGATAAAACAGTGGCTTTCACAGGGGTAATGACATACCCAAGTTCACACAGTTTGGAAGTCACAGAGTTGGGATTAGAACTGCAGAGTTTCTCATCCCTCACTGCTTACTAGGCCAGAAGAACCATCCAGAAAACTGCATTATGGCTCTGTCAGCTGCCTCGCTAGCACCTGCCAAGCAGTATTTACATCTAGCCCAGTGTTTCCAAACACACCGCCCATTGGAATCACCTGGAGAAATGTGATTAAGAAACCGTAAGTGTTTTTGCAGACAAATTAACTGCCAAATTAATTGGGTTGGGAAATTAACTGCTAGATAGACCTGAATTTAAGCGTAGGTCTCTTGTTTACTAACTGTGTGACGTGGACAATTTATAGAGCCTCTATCAGTCTCGGTTTTGAAATGAGAAAATTGTCGTAGGAACTAGAGATAATGTATGTACAGGGCTTGCCTGATGTCTAGCATATAATAGGGACTCAATAAATGGTTTTTCAGGAATCTACTAAGTTGGAACTAATCAATGGGCACAGAGAGAAGTAAAAGTTATTGGAAAAAATGAAGGGGAAGGGGGGAACCTACCTAACAGGTACAATGAACAATATCGAGTGATGGGCACACTAATAGCCCTGACACAAGCATCATAAAAGCTATCCATGTAACAAAAACATTTGCACCCCCTTAATATTTTAAAATAAAAAACAAACAAAAAGAATCATCTAGGGATGCTTTTAAAACTGCCTGTGTTGGAGCCTCACTCCAGACAAAATCAATCAAAATCCCTGAGGGTGGGGTCCACGTATTACTATTTGTACGACCCCCAGATGGTTCTAAGGTGCAGGCAGGGCTGGGAACTCCTGTCCACCTGCAGGCCCATGCCCACCCTAGGCCCCCATTTGGGAAGAAAGACAGACTCACTTGTGGAGGAAATGGTATTGTGTACTCAGGTACTTAACAGTCTTTCCCTGGGCACCTCCCTGGATCAGGCTGTGGGGTTCCAGAAATGATGCCCATGGTCCCTCCCCTCAAGAGCTTCTAACCAGTGGAAAAGACCGAAGTCAACAGGCAGTCACAGCCCACTACAGTCAAGGCTGCAGCTGGGGTGCTGGGTCTAGGGTCAGGTCGCGGCTGACGGCAGATGGTAAACTCCATCCAAAGCTAAAGTAAAGCATTGCGGCAGCAGCAATTTAGCGGCAGGGAGGGGCTGCATAGACCCTCTACGTACTCACACTGAGTCCCCCCTCAGAATTAGGAATGGATATTGGCAAAGACAGTTGGCTGAAGTGAGATACACCCGTTTATTCGTTCAACATGCGTTTACAGAGCACCTACTATGTGCAAAGCACTGGGGATATGCTGGTGACCAAGACAAATAAGGTCCCTGACTTCAGGGAGTTTACAGTCCAGTGTAGGACAGACAGACAGCAAACAATGAAACCGATTAACAAGAGAAGTTTCAAATGGTGGTAAGCGCTATGAAGAAAAGCAAGCAGAGTGCTGTGGCTAGGGTGACTCAGATCAGGACACCATAGCAGGATCAGAGAAGGTCTGAGGAGGTGATATTTGAGCAGAGAGCCAAATGAAGGAAGGAAGCAAGCCATGTGACAACCTGGTAGAAGAGTGTTTCAGGCAGAGGACACAGCCCGTGCAAAGGCCTTGAAGTGGGAATGGACCTGGCATGTCTGAGGAACAGCAAAAAGTCCCCCGTGATGGGAAAAGAGCCAGCAAGGAGCGTCGTGGGCAATGAAGCGAGGCAGGGGGCCAGAGGCCAGATCATCCAGGCCTTATAGATAGATCGTGGTAAGGACTTTGCGCTGTAGGCCAGTGTGATGAGAAGCGATGGGAAGGTGTGCCGGGGAGCAAGAGAATGTGATTTGCTTCTTTCTTTACTAACAGCTTTATTGAGATACAATTCACCCATTTAAAGCATACAGTTCGATGTTTCTTCAGATATTCCCAGGTATGTGCAACCATCACAACTACCTAATTTCAGATCATTTTCGTTATCCCCAAAAAAGAAACCCTTTACCCGTTCGCAGTTACTCTGCACTTCCGCCAACCCGCACCCCTCCCCAGCTGCTGGTCACCACTAATCAACTTTCTGTCACAGTGGATTCGCCTATTCTGGACATGTCATAGAAATGGAGTCATATAACGTGTGGCCTTTTGTGACTGGTTTCTTTCGCTTAGCATCCAGTTTTCGAGGTTCCTCCATGATGTAGTCAGGATCAGAACTTCATTTCCTTTTTATTGCCAAATAACGTTCCGTTGTATGGGCATCCCGACCACATTTGCTGTATCCATTCATTTATTGATGGACGTTTGCATTGTTTCCACCTTTTGGCTACTATATATAATTTTGCTATAAGCGTTCATGTACAAGTTTTTGTGTGGACATCTGTTTTGAGATCCCTTGGGTAGATACTAAGGAGTGAAATTGCTGGGTCATCTGGTAACTCTCTATGTAAACTCTAGGCTTAATCATTTGAGGAACTGCCAGCCTGTTTTCCGTAGTGGCTGCACCGTTTCACATTCCCCCCAGCAGCGTTCGAGGGTTCCAACTTCTCCACTTGGTATTATCTCATTTCGGATTCTAGCCATTTGCCTAATGGGTATGAAGTGGGATCTGATGGTGGGTTTGGTTTGCATTTCCATGATGGCTAATGATGTTGAACATCTTTTCATGTGCTTATGGGCCACTTATATTCTGTGGAGAAATAGCTGTTTGGATGCTTTGCCCATTTTTGAATTAGGTTATTTATCCTATTATTACTGAGCTGTAAGAGATCTTTATTATAGTCTAGATACAAGTTCCTTTTCAGATATATGATTGGCAAATATCTTCTCCATTTGTGTGGGTTGCCTTTTCGGTTCCTTGATGGTGGCCTTTGAAGCGCAGAAGATTTTAACTTTGATGAAGCCCAGTTTATCTATTTTTTTTTTCTTTTGTCGCTTGTGCTTTGGTGGCATATCTAAGAATCAGTTGCCTCAGCCCTTAGCGACCTTTGAGAACGGTTCCTCTGGCTGCTGCGTGGGAAAGAGATGGGAGGCGAAGCTGCAGAGCGGGGTGCCTCCCATGGGGAGGGGTGCCCTGTGCGCAGCTCGCCCACTCCCCGGAGGACCAGATGCAGAGCCCTGCGTGGCCCAGACCCAGGCACAAACACTGACATACCGGCTGCATTTTCTTGCGTTTCTTTCATACCTATCCCAGTTCCTGCTCCTCTTCTGGTTTGAACCAGGCTGGGCAATTCAGGCATGTGGAAAGACAGGCCCCGGGGCAGGTCAGAAGGTGATCTGGATGGCTTCGGGGTAGCTGAGGGAGAGCCCCTGTCACATGCACCCAATGTGGGACCTGAAAAGAGGCCGTTCCTCTTTCTGAGCCTCAGTTGCCACCTCTGTCGTGCGTGAGGGGCTGGACTAGGGCTCTGGCTGCCCACAGGCTTCTGAGTCTGCACTTCCCCGTTTCACAGTGCGGCTTAACGTAGCTGGCAGAAAATATTTATTGTGGTAGCAAGAGAAAGTTGAAGCAAACCGCAAAACAGTATTTATAGTTTGATCCCATCTTTGTTTGGCATAGAAAAATTTCCGGAAAGATATACCCAAGGTATCAGCAGCGGCTGTCTCTGGTGTGTAGGATAATGAATGTTATTTTCTTCTTTCAGTTTGTATGTTCTGATTTTTAACCGTGATAAACACGTTTTGCTTTTGTAATAAGAACAAGAAAGAAAAGCATAACAGAAAAAATAATACAGCTGACCATTTTTTTAAAGAGAAGAATTGCCTAGAAGCTATGAGCAGGCAAAGGGAGTGGGAAAGGCGCCCCCACCCCGGGGCGGGCCTCTGAGCTGTGCACAGCCCCCGCGCCTTGCAAACTGCAAAGGGCCGTCCCTGCCACAGGAGGTCGGAGGCCCCTGGAAGCCAACTGTGAGCCGAAGATTAGTGTGCAGGGAATTTATTAGGCATACTCTTGGGATCCACAGCTGTGGAAAGTGGGTGAGGAAGCAGGACTGGACAGAGGGGGTAACGTAGACAGCAATTGCAGCCTCGGTCAGTTGAGGGGGAAGCTCTGGAGCTGAGACGGCCCCTTGGAGTTGCCCTGCGTTCGGGTGAGGGAGCCGTCCTGGGAAGGAGGCGTCACGCTGGACGAGGCAATCCCCAAAGAGGGCTGACAACAAAATGGCAGCTCTGCCAACAGGAGAATAAGTCGTTTATCCCTGGGGTGGAATCTGGGTGGCACATCACAGTGTCCCCTGTAAGGGTACTGCCTGGTGGAGGTGACCTCTCTAAAGGGCAAGGCCATAGGCAAATATAAAGGGGATTTAGGAAAAGGAAAAATCCATTTTTGAACTCGGAGGCCTGGCTTCACCCACCGCTCTCAGTTCTGATCTCCATTCCTGATTTGTCTCCTCAGGCAGTGACCTTTGAGGGCCATCAATGCACCAGCCTCCGGTTTAGGTGCTTCTCGGGATCCAAAACATTGTTCTAGGCTTTGTCTCCTAGAATTCTTCAATTGCGCTGGAACACAGTTGCAGTGGAAGTATTATCGGCCCCACATTATCAGTGAAGAAACCTAGGTTCAGAGAGGAAACACGATGAGGTCGTGATGAGGCAGAGTCTCAAAGCCAGGTCTGTCCAACTCCAGGTCCCACCTTCTTTCCCAAACTCTCAAGCGATTAGTTTTGTGGTCACATGAGCAAATCTGTTCCCCTTCGTTAACATTGAACCAGTTTGTTCCCATGTCCAGCAATCAATTTTCAAATGAGCTAACCTCAATCCTGCAGATCACAAAGTCATATTTGACTCAGTTGATGCAACAGAAAGGGTCTCTTGCTATCCTAGAAAGCTGCTCTCTTTGGAGGGGGGCAGAGCTTTCTTCCACCAAGGACAAGCCTGACCCTCCCCAAGCCTGAGGGACGTGAGAGGCTGTGGGCCGTCTGGCTGAGTTAATCCTGAGTTCATCTTATTAACCTGGGAGATCAATTGGCTACAGGCGCCAGGCAAATGACAGCACAGGCATTAACTCAGCAGCGGCAGAGGCCACCTGACAGCCAGGGACTGATTTATCAGGCCTTTTAATGGATGGGATTGCATTTAGCTAATTGAGTCCGTGACTGGCACGAATAAGACAGCCCCCTTGCGATGTGGGGCTGCTCGGTGGAAGTCCTGCCAGTGCAGGGGGGAGGGGGAGGGAAGGAGGTGAGAAGGCAGATGACAAGTAACGCCCCACTCCTGGCCACTGTAAGGACTGGGGTTGGGTTCCAGGTGTCTAACCTGTGTGCTACTAGTGTAGTGCAGGGCAGTGTTTCTCAAGATGTGATCCTTGCACCAGCAGCCTCCGAGTTTTCATAGGCCCTGCTGCACACTCAAATTTGAGACCCCCTGGACAGGTTATGAGCTCTAATTCTGATACTGGGCAGCCTGGGTACCTGATATGACCTTGGATAAGCCAGCTAACCTCTCAGTGTCTCAGTTTCCTCATCTGTAAAATGAAGGAAATAATGGTACCTGCTTCGTAGGATTGTTGTGAAGATTAAATTTATAGAGCAGCTACAGCACTGTCCAGGACATAGCAAGGGCCACATATATATATGTAACAACTGTTGGAAATAACGGAACCTGGAACTTCTGTCTGCTCCCTCAGCATGAGAGTGATTCTAACCGGATCACAAAGTTCCTGTGATTTCATATGTAAAAAAATATGGTACAAAATTGTATCTTTATTGTGATTGTACTCAGTATAAAAATATAAATGTATATGGACAAGGTGAAATTATAGGTGATTTTTTCTAATCACAAACTTTTGAGATGTGGTTAAATATAATGTATGTTTGCAATCCAAATATCAGATAAATTCAGTTGGACAAGAGAAACATATTGGATCATGGATAAGCAATGGCTAGAGTTGAAGTAAAATTGCTCTGGAAGACTCGTGAAAGAGGACTGCCGTCCGTGAGTCCCCACCCCACTCAGGGGCAAGAGAGTGGTTCTGGGCTCATCAGATCATGCTGGAACAGAATCACGCTCAAGGTCTCTCACGGTTAGAAGGGAAGAGATGTGAGCAACGGTCTGGTCCACCTGAGGACACTTCATAACAGCACGGATGGCTGGCCCAGTGAGGACAGCTGGGGGGTGGGCATGGGGGCTAGGCAGTGGACTCAGCCCCAGAGAGAGAGAGAGAGTCCAGCTGAGAACTAGGGTGGTTTTGGAAGTTGAGAGATTTGGTTGATTGTTGTGGAAAACTATGAACCATTTGGTGAGAGCTCCAACTGGATCTCCATCCATAAAGTACAGCTAGCCAGCGGGGTCTAGATCTCCGTCTTGCCACCTGCATATCTATAGGTGCCAGGGTCCTGATTGGGCTGTGAAATCCTGGCAAAAGACCAGGAAAGCTAATTTCAAGATCAAGATCCAGGTCAGATGATTGGGGTGGGTGTGTGGTGATCTTGAAACTCCAACCAGGTGTGCTAGTCGGTCCCAGTTTCCCCTTTAAACTACAATGAAGACACCCTAGTAAGAGTTTACTAAGGTCTGAGTATGATGCTTGTCTCTATGGTATATTTCTTTGCACCCCAGTAAACAGTTTACTTTTAAGTGGTAACATACCTGGTTGATACATGGTCACTATGGGATCTATTATGACATATTAGAATTTCTGCAGTTCGTCGCATAGCAGTCCTGATCTCTTGTGGCCTTTGTTTTGATGCTTGAGTATGATATCGTATGTTGCTGACTTACCAAGGTTCTTTTTTTGATACCAGCTTTATTGAGACATAAAGCGTGCACATACCATATAATTCACTCATTTAAAGTGTGCAATTCAGCACATTGCATTAATAGTATATTTAAAGGGTTGTGCAGCCATCGCCACAATTTTAGAACATTTTTATCAACCTAAAGAGAAATTTTGTATCCATTATCAATCACTCCACATTTCCCCCCAAACCCCTCCCCAGCCCTAGGCAACCACAAATCAACTTTCTACCTCTATAGATTTGCCTATTCTGGACATGTCATAGAAATGGATTCGTTGACTATGTGATATTTTTGTGACTGGCTTCTCTCACATAGCATGATGTTTTCAATGTCCAGCCATGTTGTAGCATGTACCAATACTTCATTCCTTTTTAAGGCTGAATAATATTCCACCATATGGATAAACTACATTATTTATTTATTTATCCATTCACCAGTTGATTGACACTTGGATTGCTTCTATTTTTTTGGCTATGGTGAACATTCATGCACAAGATTTTGTGTCGACATATGTTTTTAATTCTCTTGGGTACATACCTAGGAGTAGGAGTGCTGTGCTGGGTCATATGGTGACTCTGTGTTTAACATTTTCAGAAACTGCCAAACTGTTTTCCAAAGTGGTCGCACCATATTACATTCCCACCAGCAACGTATGAGAGTACCAGTTTCTCCATATCCTCATGAACACTTCCTGTTATCTGACTTTTTGACTATAGTCATCTTAGTGGGTGTGAAGTGGGATCTCACTGTGGTTTTTATTAGCATTTCCCTAATAACAAATGACGTCCAGCGTCTTTTCATGTGCTTGTTGGCCATTTGTATATAGTACTGTCTTCTTTGGAGAAATGTCTATTCAGATCCTTTGCCCATTTTTTTTGATTTGGGTTATCTTTCTATTACTGATTTATAAGAGATGTTTATATGTTTTGGACCCAAGTCTCTTATCAGATGTATGATTTGCAAGTATTTTCTCACATTCTATATATACACTGTCTTTTTTACTTTCTTGATGGCATTATTTATGACACAAAGGATTTTAATTTTGATGAAGTCAAATTTGTCTATTTTTTTCTTTTGTTGTTTTGGTTATTAGTGTTTTATCTAAGAAATCATTGCCTAATCTAAGGTCTTGAGATTTACACCTATGTTTCCTTCTAAATTTTATAGTTTTAGCCATTACATGTAAGTCTTTGATCATTTCAAGTTTAATTTTGTATGTGTGTGAGAATGAATTCCAACTTCATTCTTTCGTATTTGGATATTTAGTTGTCCCAACACCACTTGTTGAAAAGACTATTCTTTCCCCCATTGAGTTGAATTAACACCCTTGTCAAAAATCAATTGGCCATAGATGTATGGGTTTATTTCTGGGCTCTGAATTCTGTTCCATTGATCTATATGTCTATCCTTATGTTTGTTACACACTATTTTGATTACTATATTTTTGTGTAAAGTTTTGAAATCAGGAAGTGTCTGTCCTCCAACTTTGTTCTTTTTCAAGATCGTTTTAGCAGTTCTGGGTCCCCTGAATTTCCATATGGATTTTAGGATCAGCTTGTCAATTTCTACAGTGAAATTGGGATTCTGATAGGGAATGCATTGAATCCCTACCAAGAGGTCAATTTGAGGAATATTGCCATCTTAACAATATTAAGTATTTTGATCCGTGAACATGGCATGTCTTTCCACTTGTTTCCATCTTTAATATTTTCATCATGTTTTATATTTTTCAGCATACAGGCTTTGCACCACTTTTGTTAAATTTATTCCTATGTGTTTTATTCTTTTGATGATATTGTAAATGGAATCGTTTTCTTAATTTCATTACAGATTGTTCATTGCAAGTATATAGATATACAATTTTTATATTGATCTTATAGTCTGCAACCTTTTTTAACACATTTATCAGTTCTAATAGTTTTTTTAGTAGATTCCTTAGGATTTTCTGTGTACAAGCTCATGTGGTCGCTGCAAATATAGTTTACTTTTCCTTTTCCAATCTGTATGCCTTTTGTTTCTTTTTCTTATATGATTACTCTGGCTAAAGCCTTCAGTACAATATTGATTAAAAGTGGTGAAAGCGGATACCCTTGTCTTGTTCCTGATCTTAGGGGGAAAGCATCCAGTGTTTCACCATTAAGAGTGATGTTATTGTGGGTTTTTCACAGATGCCTTTTGTCAGGTTGAGGAAGTTCCCTTCTATTCCAAGTCTGTGGAATGTCTTTATCATGAAAGGGTGTTGGATTTTATCAAATCCTTTTTCCGTGTATATTGAGATGATCATATTGTTTTTGTTTTTTATTCTATTGGTATGATACATGACATTAATTGATTTTCAGATGTTAAAACAACCATTCATTCCCGGAATAATCCCACTTGATCATGGTGTATGATCCTTTTTATGTGTTTCCTGGGTTTGATTTGCAAATATTTTTTGAGAATTTTTACGTCCATATTCATAAGAGATATTGATCTGTAGTTTTCTTGTGATGTTTTTGTCAGTTTTGCCATCAGGGTAATACTGGCCACATACAGTGAGTTGAGAAGTGTTACCTCCTATTCTATATATTGAAAGAGCTTGTGAGGAATTGGCATTAATTTTTTTTTGTTGTTCGTTTTTGGACTGTGACTTGGATGTGAACCGAGGTTGCTGTGTCGCAGTAATTCTTTAAATGTTTGGTAGAACTCGTCAATGAAGCCATCTGGGTCTGGGCTTTTCTTTGTAGGTCGTTTTGTTTACTAATTCAGTCCCTTTGCTCGTTATACGCTTATTTGGAGTTTCTAGTTCTTCAGTGATTTTCGATAGTTTTTGTCTTTCTAGGAATGCAGGCATTTCATCTAAGTCTTCTCATTTATCGTCATACAGTTATTCATAGTGTACCTTTATAACTTTGTTTCTGGAAGTTTGATTATAATGTCCCCTCATTCACTTCTGATTTTAGTAATTGGGGTCTTCTGTCTGTTATTCTTGGTCAATCTAGCTAACCAAGGTTCTTTTGAATTCCCATTTGGCCCTCAGCCTCCTTCTGCCTGTGTTTGGGAGCTTTGGCCAAACTAAGAACACACGTATATGTCTTATAGTCCAGAAAAAGCAGTCTTCTCTGCATTCCTGCATGTGGAGCTCTCAGCTTCAACCCCCAAAGCATGCTGTTCTCTTCCCTCTGCTAACTGAGGCAGATTCATTCTGAACCAGCCTTTTTATTAGCCAATGGCTATGGTGCATAAGGTTATCACAATCCCACCCTCTCACTGTGGAAATTAAGCTGCAGCCTTTTTAGTACATGGTCATCAGCCAAGTGTTCCTCATTTCTGACTAAATATGAGGGCCTAGGAAAGAGCAAAAGAGCCCCAAGCAAGGCCTTGTGGGTGGGCCGGGGGCCTGGTCTTCATGAGCATTGCTCACATTGAGTCTTCAATGGGGACAGAGGCAAGTTAGAAAAGCAGAGGCCTACTGCTGTTCCCACCATATGTCTCCTTGGTCACGGTGCCCAGGACTGTGCCGCCCTGGTTGGCAGGGACTCCACTCACAGGTGGTAAATCCAGGAAGTCAGGAGAAAGCATTTGGGGTTTGGGGCAAGTGCCAATTCTGACTGGTATTCTGGGGTGCCTGCCCAGTTGGTTGTCTTTCCTCTCCTCTCTGCAAGCCCTAAGCCTGGCTAGGGTGCTAGGGTAGAAGCATTCATTAGTTTAGAAAATGTTTTAGAGCCAAATGTCCACTTAAAGATTATTCCCAGACTAATAGAAAATCTGCATATGCAAGCAGGTCCCCATTTTAAAATGGAGCAAAACCCACCAACATTTCCTGGTAAGGAAGAGGCAACAAATCAACTCTTAGGGATGAGGGAGTAGTGAGCCTGAAACTCAAACCAAGTGTGACAGCCTCAGCCCCACCCTGGGCTGCTGTCTCGGGACCGGGAGGAAGAGGGAGCTGCCAGACTTCACGATTTCTGTAAACAGTTCTTGAAAGAGAAACCACACACTTGTCTTTCTGCCAGCCCTCAGCTACAGGGGTAGCTGACAGGGCAGCTGTTGTCTTTTCTCAGACACCGTAGTGCGGGGCTTCTCGACTTGAGCTCTGTGGAGCTCCAAGGGCTGTGTGGAGAAATTGGCCGGGGGGGGGGGGGGTGGTCTGTGAACCTGGAAGGGAAAATTATTTGATCTTTTCTCTACTAACCTCAAACAGAAATTTAACATTTCCTCGAATTTGGAATGTGGACAATAAACCATAATAGTATTAGCAGTACCTGTGACTTTATCACCAACAGAAATCACAAATATTTTCATATCATGTTACAGTGGTTGTAAGTATCTAAAAAATCACTTACGCTCGTCACCACTTCAGAATTTCTCATCTCTAGACTTGCCACGAGATCTTATGATTTAAAACATTAAGTATTAATACAAATGGATTACAAAATTTTGAAAATATTTTTCTATTTCAATATGATTGGTTTCCTTTGTGATTCTACATATTTTATTTTATGCACATGAAAACATTATTCTGAGAAGGGGTCTAGAGGTTTCACCAAACTGCCAGAGGTCTCCATGCCCTAAAAAAGATTTAAGACCTTACCCTGGATCTTGGAGATCACCTGCTTCTTGGGCCTCACTTCTGATCCACAGAATTTTGCCTATCTGACTGAAGGGTTCAAAAGCACTTGCATGCTACTGCTGTGACATCGGGCAGGTTAAACCTTCTGTGCCCAGTTTCTTAATATACAAAAGGGGAAATAATAACACTACCTACCTTTTAGGGTGGCTGTGATGATTCAATGTGTTAAGAAATGTAAAGTATTTAGTGCCCAACATGTAGTAAGTGCTAACAAGTAATTAGTTATTTTTATTGTTGTTGCTGGTTCATACCAATGATCTCATCAATATATACTATTATTATCTTCATTTTTAGAAAAAGGACACTGGGACTTAGGAAAATTGAAATAACCAACTCAAGGGTACACAGCAAGGGAGTGGCAGAGCCAGGGTTCAAAGCCAGGTCTGTGTGACTTTCAAGTCCAGTGGAGGTCACTCTCCACTGCACCACTGAGAGGCGGTGATGGCCCCCAAAGGGAAGGAGGCCATCAACAGAGTGCCCAGCTGGAAAGGAACAACCAGCTCTGCAAGCTCCTGCTTTTTCTCTCCCGTTTGTCCCTCCTGTCCACATCTCCAACTTCATCTGGGGGACTTCCAGCTCCACTTGCATACCATCAGCCCTCAGCCAGGTCTTCAGGGGCCAGTCCTCCTCCCAAAGGCCACCGCCAATGCAGCCTTCGTCTGCAAAGGGGACAAGTCCATGCTCTCACACTGAACAGCGGCCTTGCAGCAACGAACTCACTGTGGAGGCATGGACCAGTTTCTACTCCCAGGTGGAACGCAAGCCTCACAGACCATGGGGTCAGGGGGAGGAGGCTGAGGGGGAAGTCAGAAGGCAAGGGGCTTCTCTGGGGAGTGGAGGCAGTTCCGTGGAGGAAATGGTCTTGGAGCTGAGAAGAAGATTGCCGTTGGACTGGGGTGGAGAGTTTTCATGAATTTTTAAGGCAGAGGGAATCGGCTGTGCAAAGGCCCAGAGGCCTGAAAGGGCCTGGTATGTAAGGAAAAGAAGGAAGTAATTCAGCATGTCTGGAGTTTGGACTGAATAGAAGAGGGAAGGAGGATGTTGTGGGCAGATAAGCCAGCATAGGTAGTTGATGAGCAGATAGTGAGGAATGCCACAATCAGGTCCACAAGTCTTTCCAAGAGGAAGGAGGGTCATTGAAAGGTTTTTGTTATAGGAGCAAAAAGAACAGATCTGTGAGTTCAAAGGCCCGTGGCCCTCAGCCCCAGGCATGTGGAAGGTGGGCTGATGAGGAGGGGTAGAGACTAGAGGCTGAGTAGACCAGCAGGGGGGTACTTCAGTTGTCCATTTTGGAGGGGATCTTCTAGTCCTCCAAGCTTCATGCCACCTGCAGGTGCCCTTAGCAGGCTGCCTCTAGGTCTCCAGCCAGCACCCCATTTACTCACTTCTTCATTTATGTATCAAACTCGGGTCGAGATCCGACTGTGTACCAAGTCATGTGCTGGGCCCCAGGGGCTCCACAGTGACTAGACAGATAAGGAAGCCATGGCCTGAGAGGGGGTGGAAATTGTGCAAGATCCAATATGGGTCAATGGCAGGGCTGGGTTGGGATCCAGGTCTCTTTTCCCTATCCCCACAGTGCTTCCAGCTGCGGGGTTTGGGAAAGGCTGACCCTATTTTTCTTACTTTTCCCCACTTTCTCTGACTGGCCGTTGCACAATATGGGCTCACCTATCCCTACCTGTGATGTCATGTGAAATCCCAAGGGTGCTGGAGACCCTGTCTGAGCCCCCTGAAACGTAACAGTTGCTCACCGATGAAGCTAATGGCTCCATAACCCTGTCCCTCCCCAGAAGGGGCAGTCAGCCACATACTCAGCACTGCCACTCACCCGCCTTACCCAGGATGCCCTTCACCGCAGGGCAGAACTGCCACCTGGCTGGCTCCCCAGAGCCTCCAGAGATAGCACACCTGATGCACACTTGGTTGCTTTGGCAAAGACCAAGTATCCAGTCAGGTTAAGGCTTGAGCTTGTCAGGGTCCTCTCCTGGGTGACAGCATGGCGTATTGGAGTTGAGAGAGTGTGGGTTTAGGAGTCACAAAGACCCAGAGACCCCCATGGAACCAAATATCTCTGAGATTCATGTCCCTCCACTCTAAAAGGAGACACTGTTGCTTGCCTTGCTGAATTGCTGTGCCAATGAGATGAGATGATTCGGTGAAAGTGCCCGGCACATGGTCAGAAACGGGCTGGTTTCCTCCCTCCCTTCCTCCCTTCCTCCCTCCTTTCCTCCCTTCCTTCCTCTTAAAGGGCCAAAGCAAATGTGCCTCTGAAACTAGGGGTTGTTTTTCCACTGGAATCCCGCAAGCTGGGGAAGAGGGGAGGACAGGGCAGAACCCGGAGACCAGCCTGACCTATAAGACAGTAGAGCCAGTGGAGTGGGGACAGAGAGAGGGGTTGTGTCCCCGGAGCTAACGGGCAGTTGAGGGGCTACAAAGGAGCCACTCACTAGCTGTCAGCGTTGGTCCAGTGACTTGTCCTCTCTCAGCCTCAGTGTCCTCATCCTTAAAATGAGGGGGAGGACAGTGCCTGCCCCCCAGGAAGATTATCAGGATGCAATACGATAAGGGACGGGAAGTGCCTGGCACAGCGCTCACAACTAGTAAAGGCTCAGTGAGTGTTCCCACCCACTTCCCCAGGGAAAAAAATGTCCAATTCACGCCGGGAAACTTGGGCAAATCCCAGAATGACATTCAGTTTCTCCTGCCCCCACAGTCTGTGAGGCGCGGTGAGAGCTTGCTGGGCCTCTGCACGGACTGCTCTGGGGATTTGTGTTTCAACGGCGTCCCCGGCAAGCTCACTGGCGTCCCACAGCGCCACCTAGTGGCAAAAAGTGGAAGGGCCCTCCCCATGCACCCTGGCTGGCCTCCCTTGCTCCCTCCCTCCACTCAAAGCCCCATGTGCTGTTGGGGTGGAAGGGGCGCTGTCACCGGAAGGGAGGGAGGGCTGGGCCACCCACATTCCCAGTAGGTAGAGAACTTGCGCTATTTTCAAGATGCCCAGCGCTTCTACTTCCCTCCTAACAACTTCTGCCATCCCAAACATAGGCAGGTCCCTTGAGACTCGCTGGGCCTTAGCTTCTTCCTCTGAGGGTTTCAAGACTTCAGGCTAGGGTTGCTTGAGGCAGGGGGCCTTGGAAGTACCTGATACCTATTGGGTACCTGTCTATGCTTGTGAAATAACCCAGAGAGACCCAATCTTTACACACCCTTTGTATTTTTATTGAGGAGAGAAAGCTTTAGCATACAGAGCAATTTCCTACTATCACAACACAGCAATGCAACAATAACACATTTATCTCAAATGAGTCCTCGGCGTCTCTGGGAGTCCTTGGGCTGCCTTCGAGCCCGCATGCATCCCCTCCCCCCACCCCTTTCAACCCAAGAAAACGCCCAAAACCCATAGTTCCTCTGACAGCTCTCGTAGCTGTTACATCACAACAAATATTGAAGATCTGGGAAAGGGGGGAAGAGGGTCAAAGGGAAGCCCAAGCCCCTTCTGCCCCCAGAGGGCCGGAAACCAGCTCACTGCTCGTCCACTCTGTCCCTGGCTGAGGCTCCGAGGGTTCAGGGTGAGAAGCACCACGGGAACAGGCAGGGCCTGTGCTGAGGGCTCCCTGGAAGTAGGGGTGCAAGGCACCTGTCCTTCATACTCCTCCATAGGGACATGGGACAGCAGGGACAGCGTGTCGGCCATCAGCAAACAGGGTCCGCAGCCTTGAAGAATAGTAGTTCCCCTTCTGGAATGCTCTCCTGAGGAAATAAGCTGGAAAACAGACAAAAGTTTCTTTACAAGGTTATTTACTCCTGCCCTAATGGGATGGGGCAAACCAGACAACTGAAATGTCCAACAAATTAGGAGAATGCTTAAATAAATGATTCAGTATGCATGACTGCGCAGGTGGCAGCCATTTTAAATCCTGCTGATCCAGAGCAAAGCAGGATGATCTCAGCTTTGAGAAGACACAGCAAGAACGCACTAGAAAGAAAGGCGGCAATGGGTTAATAGTGCGTGCATCGTGTGGTGGGATTCTGAACATTTGAGTTTAGTTGTTGTTGTTGTCCTTATAGTTTTCTCTATTTTCCCAATTTTCTGTAATGATTATGTATTACTTTTCTCTTTGGAGAAGGGGGACATTTTTAAAAGGTAGCAACAGGTTATAAGAACTCAACTCCACTGATCCCCAGGTTAAGAAACAAAAGTAGTCAACAAAAGGGCATCTTACCTCCCAATGATGAATAGAGACCTACCAGAAACCAGTCGGAGGACTGGGTTTCTCTGCGACTCCTCTTCCTCCAGCTCCTTCCTCTTGCCGCCAGGACGAAATCCTGCGGCTGGGCTGAGGTTATCTGTCAGACTCCAATGAGGAACAGAGGTTTGACTGGTTCCCTCCCTCCGGCCACAGACACTTTGCTGCGCTTGCCCAGCTGCCAGGCACTGCACAGAAAGTTCAGTGTCCAGGGGCAGTTCGGGCTGGCCAGTTTGGCTGGCATTTTGTGGCCAGAGCTGACATAGTAAATGTGTGTTTTTCACTGCAGAAGCAGTGTTTTCTGGACCCAAGGCGAGCAGCAGGTCTCTTTATAAGGGCACCTGGGTTTATACCCAGAAGTCCTAGGAGTTCCTAGGAGGCGGTCACCCTCTTATGCCTCACTGTCTAATCAAAGCACAGCAGCAGGCCAGGGGTTGACCCCCACTGGAGAGACATGAAGGTGTCCCGGCTGCAAGGCTGTAGTGGCTGCAGTCTCTGTAGAGCCAACCTTTCTCTCTCCTCTCAGAACTAAGGAATCCTTGAAGTCAAAGGGAGTTAAAGAGCAGGCCATGGGCCCTCCCTCTCTTTGGCTGTCCCAGAAGGAAAGGCCAGCTAGGCCTCCTCTGCAACCCCAAGGATGGAAAGTCTCCTATAAAGACCTGTGACTAGGGGCTGAAGTCCAAGGCCTGGCTGGGGGAGGAGACCACCATTCCTAAGGAAAGAGTCACTCCTCACAATGGCAAACTGAGTTGTTGCTGCTGCTTTCTCCTCCTCCTTTTCCTCCTCCCCCACCCCACAACCGCCTACCCTTTGGGCAACATCAAGGAAACGTGGAGAGCTGCAGTGCTGGGCACTGTCCACCAGGGCTGCCCAGGAGGGCAGTGTAGTAAGAGGAGAGGGCCCGAGATTTGGCAAGCTGGTTCAAGGGCCCTCAAGTGCCAGAAGTGGAACTAGCTTCCACAGTCAGTCAATGACAAATCTCAGTTGTTCATTTGACATGTGGCTTTCCACACTCTCACTGGACTAGATGTAGGGTCCTCTTCCAGGCCCTTCTGCTGGAGGTGTGACATGAAATGAGTAGAGACTTCTAGGTACATTTCTTGATACCATCCTGCTCGCTGTCGATTACATCTAGTAACTGGCCTCAGTGGCTTTAGGAGTTCAGTGTAGCCTATCCTTTGGTCACTGGGGCAGGTCAGTGAGGCATTGGGTGAAGTCCTGGTGAGCCAGTCAGAGGATAAAACTGTAGAACACAGGGCAAATAAACGCAGGAGAGGTGAGGGTTAGGAACAACTAGAGGGGAAATACAGGAAGGTGACCAGTTCATTTATGGGAACAGGCCCAGAAACCTGCTCTCCAGCTGTGGCGGGACTGAGCAGAGTACATGTCAGGAGGGCAGCTATTGCTCATCCCTCCTTTCCCAGGTGGCCCTGGTCAGGCACATGCCACTCTCTGGTCTTGGTTGCAAGACGGTCAGGAGTTCTGTAGGTCTTCTTCGGGTTCTGCAGGTGTAGAACTCCCCTAAGTACTGGTCAGCAGGTGGGCAGGTGCGGCAGCAATAGCAGGGGTAGGGGACGCAGAAGAAGGGTGTGTTCCGGGTGGCCATGTCGCCCCGGCACTCACACGCGAATGCGGCCACGAGCAGCTCGGTGGCCCCCCTGTCTCGGAGTGAGGCGGAATAGCACCGGGGGGCGTCTTCGAATTTGGCGTTGCCCCAAGCGACCCGCGCGGCGCATCAGTGGTGGTGAGCTGTAGAACGGTGAATTGGTGCCTGGAAGGCCCTCCAGAAGTGGGACTCGATTCTGGTTCCTCCGTCTGCCGGGCTGTATTATGGGAGGCGATGCACCCAGGAAATTTTCGGGATAGTTGCCACTTATGGGGCCAGAAGTCTGGGATGACGCGTGGGCAAAGGTCGGCTCCATCTCCATCAGGTCGTCTAGGTCATCCTCTTGGGCCTCATCCAGCGGCTCCTCCTCCTCCTCACCGGAGGTCTCCACCATCCCTGGCTCCTGCCCTGGCTCCTGCTCTGGTTTCTGGCCCCCATCCTCATCTTCATCTTCTTCCTCATCATTACTCTCTTCTTCATCTTCGTTCTTCCTCATCTCCTCCTCCTCCACTTTCTGTCTCATCTCCTCCTCCTCCTCCTCATTCTCCTCCTCCTTCCTCATGTCTTCCTCCTTCATCTCCTCCTCCTCCTCCTTCATCTCTTGCTGAAAAGCCCTCGTGCGCCTCCGCCGGTCCTTGGGGTGAAGCTTGCGCCTGCGCGCCTCTTGGCCTTCATCCTCACTGTAGTACTCCTCCTCCTCACTTTCATCCTCATTAGGGCTCGGAGCAAAAGGGAAGAAGACATTGCGAACCCCAGGGAGCGGGATTGGCTTGGGGACACGCACCTTTCTTTCTATCTCCACACATTCGAGAATCAGTTCATCCAGGTCAGCCATTTCAGTTGACCATAAGAGCTCCTTGCGGAAGAATTCCGACAGGCCTCTGAGGAATTGATTTTGGAGGCGGCCGTCATCCCAAGACAAGAATTGGGCCAGGAACTGAAAAGCGTCTGCATAGCTGCCGAGGGTACAGTGTCCCTGCTTGAGCTTGCGGATGGCCTTTTTAGCCACGCGTGGGGGGATGGGACCGCAGAATTCCTTACGGATTTCATCAAGGAAGCGCGGGAAGTTGGCGTGCAGGGGGCTTCCTTCCCGGGTGACTGAGATGGCCCAGTCCTTGGCTTGACCAGTGAAAAAGGAGATCAGAAAGGCCACCCGCTCGGCGCCCCCGGGGAAATGATCCTCATGGTCAGCTATGAAGGTCTCTAGCTGCATCAGGAATTCAGCCAGGTAGACTGGGTCTCCTGAAAACGGCTCTATCTCAGGCCGCTCCAGCGGTGGCAGAGGGGCCTGCGGGGGCGGCTCCTTTGATGCGGGCGGGGGCACCGCCGGCGGGGGTGGGATGGGCAGCAGAGGAGGGTCGGTGGGCCCATCCGGGGTGCTGCAGTCCTGGATCACGTTAATCAGAAGATCATCCGAGACATACTCGGGCTCGGTGCGCGGGGGAGGCCAGCACAAGAAGGGCAGCTCTCCCTCGGGAATGGTGTCGATCTCACTGAGCGGGAACTCAAAGTTCTCCTCGGCAAGGACGGGCACTATGGGCACTGGCCAGCGGATGTAGCTGGAGACATTGCCCCGCAAGGAATTAACCTCAGCCAGGGCTCTTCCGAGCTGGAGGCCCAAAGTGGCATTCTCCCCGCGCAGAGCATTTAGTTCCTCCCGCAGGGCTACGTTGGCCATGCGGAGGCTGTTGAGGTTTCCTGCTGCCTCGGACATCTTGACCGGCTCGGGGGCCCTGGGTCTCGGGGCCGGGACGGGAAGCTAGGGCGGCGGGAGGAGGCCGAAATGAGGCGGCGGGCGCGGGAGAGGCCGGGCCACACCCACCGGGGCGAGCACGGAGGGCGGCGCGGGGGACGGGGCCGAGCGGCGCGGCGCGGGTCGCGTTACCTCGTCGCGGGGCCGGGAGGCGCCGGGCGGAGGGTGCGGGCGACTCGGGCGGCGGCGGCGGGGCGGCTGGCGGACGAGGCGGTCGGGCCTGGAAGGAGCCGACTGCGGCAGGATCTGTCGAGGAAAAGTCTGGCGGCCGGCGCTCCCCCGCCTTTTAAGCGCAGCCTGGCCCCCCGCCCGCGGGGGCGGGTCTCGGGAACCGCGGGCGCCCACTGGCCGCGGCGCGCCGCCCCCTCGGCTGCGCCTCTCACTGACTCTCTCCTTCCCTAGCTGCAGCTAACTCGGGTCGGGAAAATGCGACAGCGACTGCCCACTCGAGGTCGTCATGGCGACAGCCAGTGAACGTGTTCCTCTCCTCGGGCAGGCCCCCGAGTGTAGAGGAGCTGCTTCGCGAGGCGCAGCTCAATCTCCAGAGCCTGTTGCAAGGTACTGAGAGGGAGGGGGGCTGCGACCGGAGCCCAGAGGCGACATGCGCAGCGGCAGGAGGGAGGCCAAGAAGAAAGAGGACAGGGACCAGCAAGAGAAAAAGAGAACAGTTTAAAACCTATCAACAAACAGAGCACACAGTTTCCATCTTTCGCCTTTCAGACTAATGATTCTAAAATAGTCTGTTTCCAGCGCCCCCCCCCTTCATCTCATTAGTCCATGGGGAAAACAAGGACAGAGGCTGAGGCCGGACAATGGGTCAAGCCATTCACAGAGAGCTGGGTGGGAAACTCCCACATTCCCTTCCAGCCCTCCTCTTGCCACATCGCCCACGCCTTTGGACTCCTGGCACCGGAAGACAAAGGGGCCATCTGCATAGCCTCCCACTCTGGGCTTCACTCACTCTGCTCTTCCAGTAACTTTGTCCACATGCCTCCCGGGTAGCTACTGCCTCACCAAAGTAAGCCCAGTACACAGCACCCAGAGGTCACCTGGGTCGCCCTCCTAACCAGACTGAGCTTCTTGGTGTAAAGAATCACATCTCTTACTCCCCCTGGGTTTCCAGAAGCACTTGGCACAGGGCTGGATCCCCCAGGAGGTGCTCGGTGGACGTTAAATGTGAAGAGAGGTCTTGTCAGCTCTCGTTTACCCCCCAACAAAGGTTAACTCTGATGGAGAATAGAAAACTGCCGATGGGCCACCAACTGGACTACAGCCATAACCCCCACCTCCCTGCCAGGGCAGTGGTGACCTCAGAGAAGCAAGATGCCAAGGGACAGCATAGGCCTTGTGTTCAGATAACAGAGGAGCTGCCATGCAGAAAAGAATCGGTCTGTTTTGTGTTGCTACCACGGCAGAATTAGGCCCAGTGGGTGGAAACCCAGAGGAAGGCAGATTTCACCTCCAGATAAGGAAGAACTTTTCTGACACACCTGACAGCCCCAACTGTCCCTAGAAGGAATGAGCTGCCTTGGGAGGGAGGGCGCGGCCCTCCTGTGCAGGTGTGTGCGCTGGGCATGCAGAAGCACCTGGAAGGGCTGCTGAGGAGGGACTCTGGGCAAAATGGGGTGTTGGACCAGAGAACCCTGACAGCGGCCCTGACTTTCTATGATTTTAAGAGAGTCTTTGTTGAAATGTACACAGAGCGTGGACGTTTATTTTTTACTCTCACTTTCTTTGTTTATTCATCGATTTCATCCTTTCAGTCAAACCCATTCAAATCTTATGCATCCTTCTTACCACCGACGACACCTCTGAACTTCTCCCTCTTCTATGCTGCTACCTCCTCCTTCCCTCTCCTTCACCCTTGTCCTCCTAGACCTGACCTCACCCCCAGTGGGACTAAGGTACAGGGAACCAGGCCTACAAAGGCTCAAGTAAGAATTCGTGGCATCCAAGAGAGAACTCTAGCCTGGACTTCGCAGGGCAGACCTCCTCTTGCTTCACACAGGTCATTCCCTTGGTAGGCTTGCAGAAAACCTGAAGAGCTGCAGGCCTTCAAAGAGAGGATCTTGCAGTCTAAAGTATCAAAAGGTATCCCTGCATCCCGAGTCTCTTCTCCAAGTTGAGCACTTAGGGTGGGGGCCATTGAGATAAGGACTTGGTCCCCAAACCAGCACAGCTTGAATTTATTGACTTTCTTTTCTCTTCGGCCCTCACAGTCCTGGGAAGCAGGCACTTTTCCATCTCTGAAGCCATTGGCTCAGACTCTGGGAAACAGCCTGTAGTAAGAATGCAGGTCGGGCCTGGCAGCTAGAGCAGGAGCCCTGGCTCGTGGTCCTTCCCAAGCCCAGTGCTCAGCCGTGGCCCCCTAGAGTGTGTCTCCACTCTGCTATTTTTCAGAAGAATATGAGGAACACTACTCGGAGGCCAGACTTCTGGGGCAGACTTTCCGCTCTTCTGATGAGGCCCCTGAGCCCACCCCCAGCCCAAGGCCCCAGTCTGCCAGGCGTCTGGAGTTTGTATTGATGGTGAGTTGCCTCTTGCCCCTCCTGGGAGAGCCAGCGTGCACCCAGTGACAGGAGACCTCAAGCTGCTTACATTACCCACTGGAAGCTGCTGCTCACCTCTGCTCACCAGCAGAGCTACCCTGAGGCTCCACCGGGATGAGCCCTGCATGGCAGGTGCCTGGCCTGGCAGCCTGTCCACGCTCTCCTGCCTCCCAGATGAAGCCTCCAACCACCCTGTCTAAACAGCCGTCCTGTGGGCACTGGCTCATCGCCAGGCAGGAGCACACCCTTTCCATCACCTTCTTTCCCAACAGCCTACCAAACGGCAGCTGAGCGAGAATGAGACCACCACCCAGGGTGTGAGGGCCCCCGAGGCCTTGCCGGGCCTGCCTACCACAGCTGACAAGCAAACTGCCTGGAATAGCCCCTTCCCTCTGCCCATCCTAGAGGAGAAGCAGTGGCCTCA
Source organism: Lepilemur ruficaudatus (assembly GCA_963574885.1). Taxonomy (NCBI): domain Eukaryota; kingdom Metazoa; phylum Chordata; class Mammalia; order Primates; family Lepilemuridae; genus Lepilemur; species Lepilemur ruficaudatus. Next base: position 9,961 of record CAUYRT010081659.1, on the reverse strand, counting down.
GCCTTGCTCCACGCAATCTGACATTGTGCCCATCAACGTCTCTGGTAGAGTTGCTCAGCACCACCTCTGTCCGCTTCCCTCCATGCCACCACAGACCATCCTCTCCGGTGCACTGGGTGCTGGGGGAGGGAGTGAGACTTTCTTTGCTACTGGCTGGCCCTGCGCTGTCGCGGTCATGGCTCTCGCCAGGGAACGGAGGTAGGCAGAAGAGGGGGCTCTGGCTGCTCTTCCTTCACTCCCTACTGGCACTGCCACGCTAACTGAGCCCATTTGATAGCAAACAAATTTGTCTTAACCGAAAGCTCCAAAACTTTACGAACTTGTGTGTTCTTCAGAGGGTATGTGGAAACTTAAAGCTTGTGAGTGAGTTCTGTTTGGGTCAGAAAAAGACAACTTCTTGTGCCCGATGCCAGATTTGGAGTATACCAACGGGATACAGAGGGGGATGGAGGGGTTCAGAGTGCTGGCGGTAAAAGGGAGGGTCACACCCAGGCACAGGCCAGAGGCCTTGTGGCACTTGCACTAGACACTGGTCTTCTAGCGAGGTGGCCTCCTCAACTTGTTTGGCAAGTTTTTCAAGAATAGAAGTAGTAGAAAGGTACTAAGGCCAAAGAGACCAAAAGGGGACCCAGTACAACCTTGAGAGTAGGGGAAATGATGTACACAGCCCAGCTGGCTGTGGCTCTGGGGGCATGTGGCACACTGTACCATGCCCATTGCTAATTCGTGCTCCACACTCCACAGGCTGTAAGGGGAAGAGGAGGGCCAGTCATTTTCAGAAGGAGATAGGGCCAGTGACCTGATGAAACCAACACCTCAGTAACCCAAATGGACCAGAGGGACCATTCGGGCTAGCACCAGCCCATGCTGTGCTGGAAAATGTTAATGAAGACGATGAGGACAGCTCTGGCCACATGTGGCAATGTTCCCTGATATGGGGTCATCCACTGCCACTGGCGTCATCTCGGGAAATCAGAGACAGGAAACAGAGCCCACGGCTTAGGGAGATGTACCAAGAGGAGTAAGGGCTGATAAGGAGAGACTCATAAAGTGACATTGGGTGCTCTCTTTCGAAATGTGTCTCTTACTCTCAAGGAGGCTGTCCCTGAGTTTTGCCCACAGAGCCTCTTGCTGGGGTGTGTGTGTCCATTTGTGGCCGTGTGGCCGAGGGGAAGGGTCTGGTTAGCCAGCTGCTGAATGAGAGACAGGGAGGGGAACCGCATACCTTGCCCCGTGGGCCTGGGTCACCCTGACTGCCCCAGTCATTTCCAGGGAGCCAAGGACTGGCCCAACGCTTTAAGAGAAATAGAGCTCATTCACCATGCTGCAGCCAACTTGGGTATAATGTAACCAGGTGGCTATAGGCACTTGGATGGTGGAGCACAGTGGGACAACTTCTTGGAGACAGGGGCTTCCCCTGGCCCACATAAAGACTGTCTCTCTGAGAAAAGATCAGAGTCAAGCAACATCTAGTCTCAGCCCATTGCTCCTCGCTGATGGCTCTCACCCCCAGCTCTCGCCCGAGGCTATACATCTGAATAATCGCCTGAGAGCTTCTAGAAAATGCTGCTACCTGGACCCCACTCCCAGAGATTTAAGTGTTCTGGGATGGAGTTCAGGTATTGGAGTTGCCGAAGCTTCCCAGTTTATTTTAATATGTAGCCAGTGTTGAAAACCACTGCCCCAGTCCACCTAAGACTTGCAGGTGACCTGGACGCAGCCTGTGGAAGCCAGCATGTGTGCCAGGGCCAAACTGGGAGGCATGGAGAAGAAGCGCCGCCTGCCTTGGACACTGTTCATGCTCATCGCTACTGCCATCATCCCTTCTCTCTACCTCAGGCCAACTGCCACTGTACTTTAAACAGAAACCGGGATGCACCCAAGTGTCTTTATTTTGGCTACAGGGCAGCAGTTTGATAAACATGCAAGTTTGCGACACTCGTTGTTTAACACAGAGACAGCCGTCAACCCTAAGTCCACCCTGAGGCGGAGGCGGACCATTATTGGATTCTCTAACTTTTCCCAGCGAGACCAAGGTGACCCCACCACGGCTGATCCCCCGGACCCCTCCCCTTGCCCACTGCCACCATCCTGCCACCCAGGTGGTACTGTGGTGATGGGGAACAGGAATAATTCGGGGGACGGGGGGGGGGCTGTGGATGTCCTGAGAAAGCCAACATGGTGATTAAGAATAGCCAAGGGCCTATTGTCAAGGGCAGCAGCTGATTACGGAGAGCAGGTCTCCGGGGCTAATAAATTCATTACATTATTTTTTCCCATCATAAGTGTAATATAACCAGATGTGCCGATTAGGCAAATAGATAAGGGGGGAGGAATCATTGCTAAAACCCTCATGTTAACAGAACCATTGCTACCATTAAATGAACACCGTTCAAAGAGCACAGAGCAGGGAGATACCAGAGGATATGAGGCCGGGCCTCTCCGCTTACTAACCATGAGGGCTTGGCCAAGTTTCATAACCTCTGAGTCTCAGCTTCTTCACCTGTAAATTGGGAATAATAATACCGATCCAGTAGAGTTACTGTGAGGATTACAGTTATTGTACGTAATTTGCCTACCATGTGCCTGGTATATAGTCGGTGTTCAACAAATGGTGACTGTTATTATAAATGATCATAGCAGTAGTAGTAATAATAATGGCATAGCAGTAATAGTTGTTTGTATATATGAGAAAACCTTTGGGGACTTGGAACATCTGAATGGTCTCCTCACGTCTGTAGGTTCTCCTAAGTCTGTTATGTTGCAAAGCCTAAATTGAAAGGTGCCAGAAATGCAACCAGACTCTCAACTTTCCAGCTCGGGCATACTCCAGAGTCACTGCTGGAGCTGAAAGTCACACAGTGCTGTCCTTAGTTCGGAAGCCTCTGCTCTCATCTCTGGATGGATGAACGCTGAGGTCTGTGATGGTTTCATGAGGCTGGGGTGAAAGTATGGGAAAAACCCAAGGTAGTCCCATGTGACACTTCAGCTCTAAAGGAACAATCAAAGCTAGAAAGCGTGTGGCAGCCATCTGGACAATTCAAGGGCACCCTATGACTCACGGTGGGGTGATGAGAAAGGACCCAACTTCCCTCATCCATGGAAAGGAAGAATCAAGGAATTCTGACCAAGCTGTTGACAGATGCTTCTTGGCAAAAAGTTGGTGCTCCTGTCTCAAAACAGCTGATGGGGGACCCCTTGCTGCACCGCTAACATTCTGTGTTTACTTCCTCCAGGTCACAGCAACAGCCCAGCAGGCAGTGTGGCCCACTCTACCACCTCCGACATCAGGCCCAGTCACTCAGTTCTGGAAGGTGCTCATGGAAGAGTTGCAGTTGGTCAGGAAGCTCGGTTCCCAAGTGTCACATCGCCAGTACTGAGAAATCCCTCGAGTGAGCCGGAAGAACCTCCCCAGGCACGGAGTGGCCCAAACCCTCCTGGTATGGAGAGCGTGGGAATGGTGTACAGCGTCCCCAATTCTTGCAATGGACCCACAGAATCGACGTTCTCCACTTCCTGGAAGGGAGATGCTTTTACCTACATGACTCCATGTGCCACCAGCCAGAGAAATCAAGTCAATGAAAATGGAAAACATCCTTCCTCTGGGAATTCTTGGGTCTCTCTGAACACACTCCCACCTCTGGTTCCTAAGGAAGCTGCTACCCTCTTTGTCGCTCGTGATAACCCAGCAGGATGCAGTGGGTTAACTGGCTACTCTGAGCACCCTACTCAACGAAGGCAAGTACCAGAAAGACCCTCCAAGATTGGCCTTCTGACCGGTGCTACCTCAAAGCCGGAGACAGGCCCAGGTGGGGCCGGCAGATTCCGGGAACGGTCACTGTCTGTGCCCACAGACTCGGGCACCACAGATGTGGACTATGACAAGGAGCAGAAGGCCAGTGAGGCCTGTGCCATGCCTTATGCCAGTACCAGTTCTGAGGGCAGCAACAGTGCTGACAACATTGCCTCCCTCAGTGCCCAACAGGAGGCCCAGCACAGAAGGCAGAGGTCCAAGAGTATCTCACTCAAGAAGGCCAAAAAGAAGCCTTCCCCACCAACGCGCAGTGTCTCGCTGGTCAAAGATGAGCCAGTCCTCTTGCCAGAAGGGGGATCTGCGCTACCCAAGGACCAGAGGCCCCGGAGCCTTTGCCTCTCCTTGGAATACCAAGGACATCACTCGTCCCACCCAGATGCTCAGGGTCACCCAGCTGTGCCAACCCTCAAAGATCCAGAAGGTACACAATTCTCCCACCACTGGTATCTTACTGACTGGAAGTCTGGTGACACCTACCAATCCTTGTCCAGCTCCAGCACTGCCACTGGCACCACAGTCATTGAGTGCACCCAAGTTCAGGGCAGCTCAGAGTCTCTTGCATCCCCTTCCACCTCCAGAGCCACTACACCTTCCCAACTCTCCATCGAGGTGGAAGCCAGGGAGGTATCCTCCCCAGGAAGGCCCACTGGACTGATGTCACCCTCCAGTGGCTACTCCAGCCAGTCAGAGACACCAACACCCACTGTCTCAATGTCCTTGACCCTGGGCCACTTTCCGCCTCCAAGCAGCAATGTCCGGGTACGTCCAGTGGTACCAGAGAGGAAGTCATCACTACCCCCAACATCACCAATGGAGAAAATTCCCAAGTCGCGGCTATCATTTGACCTACCATTGACCCCTTCAACCAACCTGGATCTGTCTGGGATGAGTATCTCCATCCGAAGCAAAACCAAGGTGAGCAGGCATCACTCAGATACAAATTTTGGGGCCAAGCTGGCCCAGAAAACTAATCCCAACCAGCCGATCATGCCCATGGTTACTCAGTCTGATCTACGTTCTGTTCGCCTGAGGTCAGTCAGCAAGTCTGAGCCGGAAGATGACATTGAGAGCCCTGACTATACTGAGGAAGCCAGAGCAGAAGAAGTCTTCACCTTGCCAGAGAGAAAGATGAAACCTCCCATAGCTGAGAAGCCTCCGCTGGCCCGAAGACCTCCAAGCTTGATCCACAAGCCACCATCTGTCCCCGAGGAGTACGCACTCACTTCGCCTACCTTGACTGTAACCCCCAAGGGCTCAATTCAACACGTGAGACCACTCTCTCAAGACAGCTACACGGTGGTGCGGAAACCAAAGTCCTCCAGCTTCCCCAATGGCAGAAGCCCAGGCGAGTCGACAGCACCCTCATCTGTTGTTTTCACGCCTTTTGCCAGTTCCTCTGGTGCTTTCTTCTCAGGACCCCAGAAGCCTCCCCAGGGAAGTACGGAGGACGAGGGCCCCAAGGTGAGAGCCCTGCCTGAAAGAATTAGCCTCCAGAGCCAAGAAGAAGCTGAGAAAAAGAAAGGCAAGATTCCACCTCCTGTGCCAAAAAAGCCCAGCGTGTTGTACCTGCCTCTTACCTCCCCCACAGCCCAAATGGAGGCCTACGTGACAGAACCCAGGCTGCCCCTCAGCCCCATCATCACCCTGGAGGAAGACGCCAAGTGTCCCCGCACCGGGGATGGTGAAAGGGTGACTTCAACTCCACAGGCTGACAGTGAAAAGGAGGCAAGCCCTCTGGGTCAGTAAATTGTCCCTGGATTTTTTTCAATCGCAGGAGAGACAGGAGTGAGAATGGAGTGCCCGAGACAGAAGCAGGTGCCCCAGAATATTTATTCTGATCCCAGGAGGACCAAGTCAGTAGGGGGCACCTCTGAAGGGTTGAATTAGTCCATATGGGAACTATGGTTGGTTTTATTCCCCTTGGGATCAGAACTGACCTGGGACAGATCGCCAAGGTCCAGTTTGGGCCAGTCCACCCTCGAACCCCTAGTGCTGAGTTAATGAAATCGAACTAGGTCCTAGCACCCTAGGACTTCGCGATCCCTTCTGCCTAGCCAGGCGTGCCTCCCAGGGCCCAAGGACTACTTCTCCACCTCCCTGTACAGTACTTTTCATTAGCTGCACTGAATTTAGTTTCCTGGGGACTCAATGCCCCCTAGATTGAGTTCTAGTGTGGCAGGAGGCTTGAGGGTTTCAGAAACAATGGAATATGTTCCCACCAGCAGCCTTGCCTCTTGCCTTCCAGAGGGAAGGGAGCTCACTTTCTAGCTCTTCCAGGAACCAAAAAATCAGGCTAGTTAATGTTTCTCATCCTTTCTTTTTCTGTCTCTTTTTGTTTTAATTGTGATAAAATACACATAATGTAACGTTTAGCATCTTAACCATTTTTAAGTGTGCAGTTCATTAGTGTTAAGTACATTCACATAGTTGAGTAGTTGAGCAACCAACCTCCAGAACCTTTCATCTTGCAAAACTGAAACTCTATACCCAGTAAACAACTCCGCTTTCCCCCTCCCCCCAGATTCCTCCCTGGCAACCGCCATTCTGCTTTCTGGCTCTGTGAATTTGACTACTATAGATACCTCATTTAAGTGGAATCATATAGCATTTTTTTGTGTGTGACTGGCTTATTTCACTTAGCTTAATGTTCTCAAGGTTCATCCATGTTGCTCATCCTTCTTTGAACCCATAACAGCAAACATCAAAATCTCGTGGCCTTCTATAAGCTGATTTGAACTTTTGGTATAAGTCAATCATTGTGACTAACACAAGCAAATCAAAGCCACAGGTAATTTTAGCATATGCTTCCTCAGACACCACAGGCTCTCTCGGAGATTCAGACAGGTCCCACTTGCACCCACTGGGTGAGAGTCATTTCTTTACATCTCTCTCAGCTCCTTGATTTTTTAAAATGCGCCATATTTAAAGTAAGAGAATGCTCGGGCTGCCTGTTGCAATGACAAAGGCATGAGGGAACAGGGACCCTGGCCGATCTTCACCGCTCACTCCACCTTGGGCAAATCATTAAACTTCTGAATTTCATGTTCCTCTTCTGCAAAATGGAGACATTAAAAATCTCCACCCTGCTGCCCATCCAGAGTTGCTTTGAACATCAAATGAAATAACATATGAGAATGTGCTTTGTCCTATCTTTTGTGGTCAAAGTCATTCCTTCTGGTTCTTATGCCTAGGGAGCTCTGTGGAACCAAGTACTGAAGAAAAAAGTTTAATCAGTGATAAAACAGCCGAATGGATCGCGGAGGATGATGACGACGTGTTTGTGGCTTCACGCACAACTGAAGACTTATTTACTGTGATACACAGGTCTGGACCATTTTCATTAATTCTAATTGCAATTGCCTTCCCTTTTTCTACTTACAGAAAAACTCCTACCTCTAAGCAGCCATTAGAATTGCAACTGGAGGCTGAGCGTGGTGGCTCACGCCTGTAATCCTAGCACTCTGGGAGGCTGAGGCGGGAGGATCATTTGAGCTCAAGAGTTCGAAACCAGCCTGAGCAAGAGCGAGACCCTGTCTCTACTAAAAATAGACAGAAATTAATTGGCCAACTAAAAATATGTAGAAAAAATTAGCCGGGCACGGTGGCGCATGCCTGTAGTCCCAGCTACTCGGGAGGCTGAGGCAGGAGGATCGCTTGAGCCCAGGAGTTTGAGGTTGCTGTAAGCTAAGCTGATGCCACGGCACTCTAGCCTGGGCAACAGGGAGAGACTCTGTCTCAAATAAAAAAAAATAAAATAAAAGCCATGTTGTTGGTTTTCCAAGTTTTTTTCTTTTTCTTTTGCTCTGTGCCCTTCAAGCAAGAAGCTGGCCTTATTATCACATCTCTCTCCTGTCCTCCTCATACCCCAGGGTTGGCAGGTCTCTGACGTCACTGCTGTGGGTTCCCCCAGCACTTTCCCCCCGAGTCTCCAGGAGGCCGAACAGGCCTGGATTTTAGGCTTCTTCGGTGTCCGGAGGAAGATTTTAAGAACTGGTGCCCTTGGATACAGACTTCTGTTCTCAGCCAGACGTAGGTGCTCCTCATTTTCTGAGGACTGCCCACGTATCAACGGTTTCCCGGACATTCTTAGTGATTCGCCCTGTCTTTAAAGGCCTCCTTGTTCCTGTTCCTGACCTTTTGCTACCTACATATTTGAGACTTAACCTTCTGGGTCATCATCCCTTTGTTACTCGTTTTTTTTCCCGCTTTTTAAATCATTATTTACCATCTGCATGCTCCCTGCGCATCCCCTCGGGCCTGTATCCTATCTCGTGCTTTGTCAGAGGCATGCCATTTTTTTGTGCTCAAAGACCGCTTCTGTCTTTCTGCTCACCTATCCTGGCCCAGCAGCTTAGGTTATCACAGGAGGGGCCACATGTAACCTTCCAGCTATGCGTGTCTCGAACCTGTGTTCAGGTTGGGCACAGTGGCTCACACCTGTAATCCTAGGAATTTGGGAGGCCAAGGCAGGAGGATCGCTTGAGACCACCTTGGGCAATAATAAGTCCTGTCTCTATAAAAAATTAAAAAAAAAATGATCCAGGCATAGTGGTGCATGCCTTTAGTTCCCGCTGCTTGGGAGGCTGAGGAGGGAGGATCCCTCGAGCCGAGGAGTTTGAGGCTGCTGTGAGCTATGATGATGCCACTGCACTTCAGCCTGGCTGAAAGAGCAAGACCCTGTCTCAAAACACAAAAACAAAAAAACACCTGTGTCCATTTGCACCTCCTGATGTGGCTTTTTCTCATTCGATTTCCCCTGAAACTTTCGAAATGGATTCAGGTGTACAATTTACACCACTGGCATTCAGCGCATTTTTGATTCTTTCCGAAATGATGAGCTTAACGATCTCTACATCTTGGCCACGATGACCTCTACGTCTACTCAAAGACGCAGAAAGAAAAGCCAAATGACCAGCCAAATATTTTAACTTGCCTAAAAAAAGATTCACCTGCTTCAGGGTTACTTCTGACTGTAGCCCTTTGACACAGCGAGCCCAGGGCAAGCGCGTACAAAGACCCAGGGTCCGCGCACAGGGGCAGAAGGTTAAACTGATGGTAGGATAGCAGAGCGCCCCGAGCTACAAACCCCCAGAGCCTAAGCCCGCAAGCGGGGCTCAGTGGAGGGACTCCCGCACTCAGGAAGGTTCCTGGGGTCTAGACACGATCTGTGGGAACCAGGGTTTCTCTCTTCCACCTACATGCAACGGAGGTGCCCCAGCCCTAGACCTGCCTGGACAAGAGGGGTGGATGATAGAAATGTCAACGGAGACTGTCATTCGTTGGGACAAAACGGGTCCCTTTGTAAATCTGGCATTGGCTGAGGAATCTCAGCAAAAACGAACTCACCGCCTTGTTTGTGAGGAAGGCCTAAGCCTTACTTTGCCCAAGAGGATTACCGGGTTTTAAAAAACAAGCTCACATGCACTTTTTCTAAGCTTGTGCCAACTGCATTTTCTGTCCACAATACCCAAGACCTGCTCCGCTTTTTAGGGAAGACAACAGACATTCCACGCTATTTAAATGCCCCCAAATCTCAGACCTAAAATGTTTCCAATCTTTGCTGTCGCCCAAAGGGGACTGCACTCTCTGTCTCCCGAGCTTTCCCCAGCTGTTGCTGTACAGTCTGGGAGCAGAGCTGATACGGAAGGCGAGGTATCGAAAGGCAGCCACCTGTGAACAAGTGACGGTTGGCAGTTTACAGACCTTTTCAAGGTGTTTGTCACCGTGGTTCCATGGGCCGAGTTCCCACTTTAGCCCCATTCTTCCTTCCCTTTGCTTCTACAGGGTGGTGACCTATAGAATAATTTTTTTACCCCTTCATCCTGTATGTCCCTACCCAGCCCAATACCATCCTAACCTCTCGGGGGGAATTCTGGACCCCGGACATATATATTACAAAGTAGGACCGAAGAAATCTATGTCCTTAGTTTAGCATGGCTTCCTTTAAACATCATTTTAAAATATTACAGCTGGCACCTGTGTTGGGCAGTACAGGTTACAAAGTTGTTTTTTTTTTTTTTTTGAGACAGAGTCTCACTCTGTTGCCCAGGCTAGAGTGCCGTGGCATCAGCCTAGCTCACAGCAACCTCAAACTCCTGGGCTCAAGCAATCCTCCTGCCTCAGCCTCCTGAGTAGCTGGGACTACAG
>CAUYRT010081653.1:0-11125 GCA_963574885.1 Lepilemur ruficaudatus | reverse complement strand
GGGAGAAGCTGACTTTATATTTCACTCAGTCTTTATTGAAAACTTTCCAGTGATTTTCAAAGAAGACCTCAGAAGGACATCTCTCCCTCCCAATTTACCCTATACAAGATTTCTTTTTTTAAAGAATGACAAACATTTCAATGCTGAAAACAAGGGTATGTGAAAAAAATTAGCATACAAATGAGGCAAAAAGTTTTCCTATTAATGACAAAAATAACTGGTGGGGCACCTATCCTCGGGAAAGTGTGCCATGCACGTGATCTGTCAAGTCCCAACCTTGTAAATCAGTGATTTTGTGTCAACCTTAAGAATGAGAGAAAGGCATAGACAGTCTCCTAGTAAAGAGAGAGAGCCTGGGCTTTGAGAAAGCTGACTGTGGTTAAGTAATAATTTTAAAGGTGAACATAACAAATTGGCTAAGCATGCATGCTTTCTGGGGAGAGAATTTTTACCAGACTTTTGCTGGCCTTAGCCTGGTCCTAAATCTACTGGGTAAGGGAAGCAAGGACCACAGGTTGACTGCAGCTCCTATGTGGGGATTGGCTATAATTTTTGTTTTTAATGGGGTCATTGAATCAACCCTCCATCGCTAGAGAACAGCCATCTATCTTAACCCCCTCCCCAGTTTACATTGCTGTTAGTTCTGTGAGTCCCTTCGGTTGGAGAATCTTATAAAGAGGATAAAACAGGGAGGGAATGGGGTTACATTCTGTTAACTATACCTTTGAGAAAAGTCTTGATGAAATCACTGTTTGTTCTCACTTCCCTTGGTAGCTATGGTTTACCAAGCATTACCCTTTATCTGCCATACCTTTTTCTTACAGCTTTTTTATTTGCCCCAAAGAGAAGGAAAGGGCATAGTTTATAATTGAAGTTGCAGGCAGGTTCCATTATGCTCCAAACCGTTGTACATCCAAGAGTTTTTCTTTGGAATTTCATGTGTTGTTTGAAACCCAACTCAGAAAATAGTGGTGTGTATTCACTTGTATGGAGAGTAATACTTCTTCTGCCTTCTTATTACTATAGAAGTAATACTTCTGTTGCCCTCTATGGCTACCAAAAATAAAGGGACATGAAAAATAGAACCCATGGAAATAAGTTAACATTTGAGAAATTAACCATCTCTTTGAGTTCAAAGAAGAAAAGATCCTGTAAGGTCTCTCCTAATACGGTATTCTTGAACTGTTTCTGGAAATAAAAGGGTGAATTTACTATCCAATTAAAACTGATAAGAGAGTCAGCTTTGACATTCATTAAATAAACACAAGACTACATCCACTCTGGGACTCTTTGTTTTACGTTACCTGTAATCTTCTTGCTCACAATCAATGCTAATAAATTTTCTACCACAGCAAAGGCAATAGCAGTATAGTTCCATTGTTTACTACTGATTTGTAAATCTGCCTCCTGTCACTGACCTTGAGTACAATGTTATTTGCTGGGAATCGAAATAATGGTCTTGCCTTTGTGTAATACGGTTGTTCTCAGCCATGGCTGCAGATTAGAACCACCCAGGGAACTTTTGTACCATATCGAGACCTAGGCCTCACCAGACACTCTGATTTTAATTTGAGCTAAGCCTGCTAGTTTTTAAAGCTCCTCACGTGATTCTAATTTGTAGTTAAGATTGACAACCACTAGTTTAATGGATCGTATTCTGTTGGTTGTCTTGGATTACATCACCCAGATCCAGCTGAATCTACTTACTGTGTGACCTTCCGCATGTTACTTAACCCCTCTGTGTTTCAGTCTCCTCATCTGTCGGAGGAGAGGGTTATTAATAGCACAGGTATACTTCAAACATATGGTGGGTTTGGTTTCAGATCACTGCAATAAAGTAAGTGTTGTGATAAAGTGAGTCACACAAATTTTTTGCTATCCCAGTGCATAGAAAAGTTTTGTTTACACTGTACTCTATTAAATATACAATAATGTCTAAAGAAGTACATAAATTAATGAAAAATACTTTATTGCTAAAAAATGCTAACTATCACCTGAACCTTCAGCCAGCTGTGATCTTTTTGCTGATGGAGGGTCTTGCCTCAGTACTGATGGCTGGCTGCTGACTGATTGGGCTGGTGATTGCTGAAGGTTGAGGTGGCTGTGGCAATTTGTTCAAATGTGATGATACAAGTTTTTCTGCATTGATTGTTTCTTTCAAGAAAGATTTCTCTGTAGCATGTGACACTGTTTGATAGCATTTTACCAAATAGAACTTTTCTCAAAATTGGAGTAAACTCTCTCAAAACCTGCTGCTGCTTCATCAGCTAAGTTTATGTAGTATTCTAAATCTTTTGTTATTTCCATAATGTTCACAGCATCTTCAGGTGCAGATTCCATCTCAAGAAACCACTTTCCTTACTCCTCTGTGAGAAGAACTCCTCCTCCGTGTTGTATCATGAGAATGCAGCAACTCAGTCCCGTCCTCAGGCTCCCCTTCTAATTCTACCTCTTACTGTTTTCACCACATCTGCAATTCCTTCCTCTACTGAAGTCTTGATCCTGCAAAGTCATCCCTGAGAATTGGAATCAACTTCTTCCAAACTATTGTTTACTTTTGACCTCCTCCCATGAATAACAAATGTTCTTAATGGCATCTATAATAGTGAATCCTTTCTAGAAGGCTTTCAACTGACTTTGCCCAGATCCTTCAGAGCAATCAGTCACTGTGGCAGCTATAGCCTTTCATAATATATTTCTTAATAAGACTTGAAAATTGAAATTACTTCTTGATCCATGGGCTGCAGCATAGATGTTAGCAATCATAAAAATATGTATCTTTTTGTACTTCTCTGTCAGAGCCCTTGGATTCCCAGGTATGTTATCAATGAGCAGTAATATCTTGAATGTTTTTTTTTTTTTCCTGAGCAGTAGATCTCAACAGTGGGCTTAAAATATTAAGTAAACCATGCTATACACAAATGTGCTGTCATCCAGGCTTTGTTTCATTTATAGAGCACAGGTGGAGTAGATTTAGCATCATCAGTTATAGGATTTTTGGGGTGGAAATGAGTATTGGCTTCAGCTTAAGGTCATTAACTGAATTAGTGCCTAACAAGAATCAGCCTGTCCTTCAAGGCTTGAAGCGGGCATTGACTTCTCCAGCTAAGAAAGTCCTAGATTGCATCTTCTTTATCTCTGAAGGCTGTTTTGTCTGCACTCGCTGCTTCATCTGGTACTTTTATGTTCTGGAGATGGCTTCTTCACTTAACCTTCATGAACTGTACTCTGCTAGCTTCAAACATTTCTTCTGCAGCTTCCTCACCTCTCTGAGCCTTCATAGACTTGCAGAGAGGTAGGGCCTTGCTCTGGATTAGCCTTTGGTTTAAGGGATTGTTGTGCCTGGTGTGATCTTCTGTCTAGACCACTAAAACTGTCTGCATATCAGCAATAAGGCTGTTGCACTTTTTTGTTCATGTATTCACTGGAGTAGCACTTTTAATTTCCTTCAAGAACGTCTCTTTAGCGTTTACCACTTGGCTAACCAACACAAGAGGCATACCTTTTGCCCTGTCTAGTTTTCGATATGCCTTCCTCACTAAGCTTAATCATTTCTAGCTTTTGATTAAAAATGAGAGAAGTTCAGCTCTTTCAATGGGACACTTAGAGGCCATTGGAGGGTTATTAATTGGCCTAATTTCAATATTGTGTCTCAAGGAATAGGGAGACCTGAGGAGAGAGATGGGGAAACAGCCAGTTGCTAAAGCAGCCAGAACACGCACATTTATGTTAATAGATTAAATTCAGTGTCTTACATGGGTGTGGCCTATGGGTCCCCAGGACAATCACAATAGTAACACCAAAGATCCCTGGTCACAGATCATCATAATAGATATAATAATGAGGTTTGAAATATTGTGAGAATTACTAAAATGCGACACAGAGACACAAAGTGAGGAAAAATGACGCCAATAGACTTACCTGATGCAGGCTTGCCACAAACTTTCGATTGTAAGAAATGCAATATCTGCAAACTACAATAAAGAGGTATGCCTGTACTCAAATCATACAATTATTTTGAGAATCCAAAGAGGTAATGAATTTTAAGCATTTAAAATAGTGTCTGAAACATAATAGGTACACAATAGAGGTGGGCTGTTACCAGCATTGTCATCTCAGTTTTTTTTTAAATAATAATGAGCCTTTGGGTTACTTTTTTTATACTTTCTAACTTGTGCTCTTCCAGAACATCTATTCATTTGTACTATGTTATAAAATTTGGTGCCACTTTTATTCTGGTTTAGCCACTTAATGTATGTATTATCTTATGTAAATTCGTTTGATTTCCTCATTATATCCATTGCCTTGGGTGGTGTTAGAATTAATTGAGAAAACTGAATGGCACATAGTAAACACTCAATAAGTGTCCCTGTAACTATTATATTTACTAGCTTTGTGGTACAGTTGCTGTTATTAGCTTTTTGGTGCCTCAGATGATAACCGATTCACGATACAGCAGGCATGTTTCTATTTGTTATGTGCTTTTAGCCAAACTAATCACTTGGGCGCAATAAGCACCCTGAAACTAAAGCAGTAATAGTCTGCTCTTTAGCCAGCCTGATGCCTAGGGAGGGGGAGTATAAGAACAAAATCATAAGCCCGGTACTAATCTTTAAAATATTTATAGTCTCATGGAGAGAATTGTGGTTTAAAGCATTGGATCGTGGTGAGCAAAAGAAGCTCCTTAAGGCTCCAAATGCTGACCTCTCATAAGCCATGCCCTGTCTGTAGGCAATGCTGACTCTTAGAGTTTTCAGTCATGTACCTTGACTTGATAAAGGCAAAACAAGGGGTTGGCTTTATAATAGCAAAAAAAGATTTTTCTTTCCTCCTTCTGCACACATTCTTTGTACTCCCTACCTTTTGCAGAATTTAATACATATTAATACAATACCAGTCGTCAGCTCAAGTGGTGATAGCAGACACAGACAGAAAAAGCGTGTTCCTGTCTCCACATTTAACATTCTCTCTGTCTTCATTTTCACACTAAATTCTTAATAATGAGGTCAGAAAGGCGATGAACAGTCATAATTTCTATAAGATTGTTACCATGGTTTAGATGTTTTAAGTGTGGCGTGAAGACACCTAATTTTCAGAAGCATTAGAAAGGGAAGATTAGATGTAGATATACTTTCCTAGATTTAGCTGGTGTCTTTGAAGAAATTACTTAAATCCATGTGCTGAGTGAAGGAGAAAAGAAAGAAACCAATTACAGTTGGAGAAATCAAATGAAATATAATCACTAAAGTACTCTATTTTAACATCATATCCTGCTAAGAGTGTCACATTCATGCCCTTTAGAGAGAAAACTCATTTGCTGTAATTTAATATTGAAGGTACTATTTCCATTGTTATGCATTAAGAGTCATGCAGCTGACATATCACAAGTCTCTGCAAAAAGTTAACCTCTTTGAGTAATATTTCTAACATCAGCTCTTTCTCCTGAATTCCCAGAGTTTATGAATGGTACCATCATCTTTTCAGGCACTGAAACAAGAAACTTAAGGAGCAGCCACAAGTCCTTCATGTTCCTGGGCATTCTACTTCTCATTTCTCAAACCTGCCTTCTCCTCCATCTCTGCTGCCCTGCCCTTGTACTGGCTCTCACCGTGACCTTACCCTTGCACAAATTGTCTGCTTTCTTTTTAGATCCATTTCCTGGGTTGCTGCACAGTGGCATTTCTAAAATGTGATTCTAGTCACATCACTCTCCTGAATTAAGTTCACACTTGTCAAATTCCTCTTGCACTCAGCACTCCAGACATTGGACTGTTCATAAATTAGCAAATACTCTGTCCATATCAGATGTAAGCCAGATACCGCAAGATATCAACATACTGTGACTGTCAAGTTCACATTGCCTTTAATATGTAAATTTGAATGGCTGAACTTTAGTACTTATATGGTTTCAGGGTATCCTAAGAAAACAGCTACATGTTCTACTTCAGTGTCTGGGTGGTTTGCTAGTCAGCACAGCCAGCCTGTCTCTGTCCACACTCGCTTTGTTTTACAGCCCAACACATCATACTTCACCCTTGTCCCACTGCTGTTCTCCCCGCATGCTTTGTCCCAAATCTCCTTAACTCCCCTTTGCACAGGTGACACTAGTTCTAAGATACTAGAGCATAATCAAAGGTCATTTCAAGGAAGGTAAAAACTTACCCCAGATATTACCATCATTTTGTCAAATTTTACCCTATTAATGAATACTTATTTCACTTCTTTCTGTTTCTTTTCCTTAACTGCTGTTACAAACAGTGCTGCAGAAAGCTTCCTTTTCCATATTTCCTTGCACATTTTCTTTTTACTTCTCTAAGATAAATTTCTAAAATTATGATTGCTGAATCAAAGAAGATGAACATTTTTAATTATAATAGTTGCTATACTGCCAAATTACTTTCCAAAAAAACTTAACAATTTTCATTCCCGCTAGCACAATTGCTAAATTTGAATAATGTCCATTTTCTGGTTTTAATCAACTTGAAAACTGAAGGTTGCTATCTCATTGTTTCATTTCAAGTTGCATCTTTTTGGCTGTTAATGTGATGTAATACATCTTTACATTTGCTTATATAGTAATCATTTGTCATTCTCTGAGACTTGCCTTTTGTATTTTTTGCCTACTTTTCTACTAAGTTTTCTTATTATTAAGATGTCTATCTTTTCCACTATTGCATTTGAGTTATCTTTCTTGTTAAAGGGGGCCTCCCTGATCCTGAGGTTTTTTTTCTTTTTTAATTTTCAATTTAGGCTTATTTAGATTTTTAATTCGTAAGGAATTTTTTATGGCTTCCAGATGGCGTCCATATAGAGATTGTTGCAGACGTATTAACAACACACTCTGCTTATAAGCTTTCATCTGAAAATAGATATGTGATTTGTGAAAATATAAGTTGTAGATCTACCCCTATAGTTTAACACTACCAGCATATGTGCACATAGAAGAAAGGGATAAAAGGCCTTATGTGAAAGTGTAAGTACTAGTGTGTGCACATTGGTTTGGAGGAGAAAGGAGAAATGGAAATTATTAACCTTTTGAAATATACATTTGTGTTCCTCTAAGAGCCATGCCACTTCTCACGGGGGTATCCCTAACCAGCCTACTCTATTCACAACCTTTAGGCTGCCACTGTGTTATAGAGATAGGTAATCCTGCTTTTTCGCAAAGAGTGTGTTTTTGCAGTGTTACTCCTACACAGAAGCTAGGCCCAACTGTTCCCAGCCCCAAATACAGTCTAGGAATCTCCTATTTTATCCTCCTTCCCTTAGAGCATTAGCCTCTTCTGCATGGTCACAGATGATTGCAGGCATGACTGTCCTAGCCTGCTGGAGAACAAAAAGAAGTTTAGGATAAGGGTTTCCTTTTATGCAACTTACATCCATTGTGGTCATATTTCATTGGTGAGAACGTCATTATACAGTCAAACCTAGCCACGAGAGAAACTAGGAAACATTGCATCTAGCTGACAGCTGTGTGCCCAGAAAGAAAGGAAAGTCAGATTCTATTGGGGGAGCAATCGGCGTCTCCAACATATAATTTATATTGTCTTCATTATTTACTCTTACCTTTCTAAATACAAGTTTCTGTTTATAACAGGTGGTTTTGCATAGTTCAATCAAATAGAAATAGTTACAAGTTCTTGGTACTCCCATGATTTCTGGAAATGAATGTTTATCATGTGTCCCTTATCAGGTACCCATTTAGCAAATAGCATCTAGTTACACTTATTGCAACTGTAAAGAGACAGACAAAAATTATTGGTATCCTTTGTCTTGAAAACTAAACAAGTGGCAAAATTAAATAAAAGCAGAACACATTCTTCCCTCTATGGTTGTGCAAATGCCTATTTGAAAACTGGTTTGAAATTTAATGGTCATAATGTAGCAGCATTTTTGAGATGCGTTCAGTATTGAAGTACTATTGTGCGTCAAAGGGCTCTCTCCAGATCCTTTCCCTGAAAGATCTCCCCATTCTCCCTTGGGAGACATGCAGGTATCTCTGCTCTCCATCAGGATGTCACTCTGTGTCACTCTGTGTCCATGTGTGTGCATGCACACATATGCGTGCACACGTTCACGTGTTTCTCTGTCAACTTATTCTACATTAGAAACATGTGGAACAGTTCAACAAGATAATGACTAATGAAACCTTAGAAAAGAAAATCCTTTCAAACCTAAGATACAAGGTTACATTTCTTGTCATCAAGTCTGTATTATAAAAATTATATTTTTACATTTTCTCCCTTGTTTGAATTTGATCAAAACAAGAGAGAAAAGAAAAATGAGGGGAAAAAAGTAAAACACAACCCTCCAGATGTTCCTAGGCTTTTCTATTTCCTTTTTGCCTAAAAGTTGAAACTGCTAGTTTTAGTGAACGAAACAGCACCTCCAATGAATTCCCATGTGTATTATACAAAACAGGGAAGATAAAGCACTCAAAATCTTTTTTATAACTCTTACTAAAACCTTTTTTCTGTGTATGAAATAGGTTGTTGGCTTATCGTTAAGTTTGTTTCTAGGAGAGTCTGGAAGGTAGCAAATGGTTGAGATAGATGAGTTTATGCCAGGCTTGTACCTGCTGAATTTCTGCAGAGGAAACTCCTCTTGCTCTTCTCACCCAAACAGCACAGGAAGTAAATTAAGGTATAGGGAATTTAGAGATAGGCTCCTTAAAATCAACAGTGGAGAGAAAAGAATTCTCAGCGGTCTCAGGTTTGAAAGACAAAAAAAGAAAATATTTCCTTTCATTGGACCAATAAATACTGATTGAGTACCAATTATGTGTCATGCATCCTTCCAGAAGGATAGATTTTAAGAGTGAGCAAAGAAGGTCTACATGCCTTCATGGAACTTTCGAATGTCGTGAGGGAGAAAGAGACAATAATCATGAAAATATGAATCATAGCGAGTGCTAAAAACATATGGACACGTTGCTATGAGAATGTTGAATGAAGAGATTTAATGTAGACTTCGCTATATGATAAATGAGTGTGTCGGTGCCAGGCACTCTTCAGGGGAAATGGGATGTCATGCTGGAGAAACAGTTCCTGCCTTTGAGGATACACAGTTTTGTGGAGAGAAACACTTCATTACATATGCCAGTCTGATGTAGATGGTTCAATCCTGTAGATACATATCCTATATCCTCCTGGACACTGGGTATGGCTAGACCAGCCTGGGGGATAAAGAGTCCAGAGAAGATGTCCTAGGAGAAGAAAATGCCTAGAATGAGCCTTGAAGGAGAATTAGGATTTAGCCAAGAAATACTTGGTGTGGGCACTTTTTCACATTTTAAGGAAGATGTGGACGATAGCATGGTGTGTTCAAGAAAAGACAGCCTATTTTAAGAGCATTAAGCTTGAGATCCAGGGTGGTAGAACCATGAAAATCAGTGGCCAGATTATCAGAAGCTTCACCTACCATACTAGGGGGATCCATTTAATGGTTATAAAGTGGGTAATGGAATTTAGAGACATTTGTTCCAGTCACAATGTAAAGGATGAATTTTATGGGGGCAGAAGGACTAGTTTTATTGCAGTAGTCCAGGTGAGAAATCATAAAGACTTGAACTAGGGCATTAGTAAATAGAGGGAGAAAAAGGCATATTTGAGAAATATTTAGGAGATAAAGTGGGCAGTACTTGGTGATTCCTTAATAGGGACAAGAAGGTGACGAAGAGAGAGAAATTTCTAGCTTGGGGGGCTAAGTATCTTCTGGTACTAGTTACATAAATTGGAAATCTTGAAGGACAGACATATCTGATGGGAAAGATGATGTGTTGAAGTTGGCTATTGGATATCCTAGAAGCCTGTCAGGCAACAGAATATGAGCCTGAAGATTGGGAGAGAGGTGGGGCTGAGGACACAAATTTTAAAGTCATCAGATAAAACCCAGAGAGAACACTCAGAACAGATGTTCTAAACCTAGAGTCCATGAAGAGATTCAGGATATTCTGTGATCCCCAAACTGGGAAGGAAAAAAAAAACTCAGCATGTTAGTGGCAGTCAGAGAAGTTTACAAAGGTGACTAAGAAAATTATTCAAGAGGTTGGAGGAATTCTGTGTGTGCATGTCTGTGTGTGTTTAAGCTAGAGCCTACGGTATTGGCTGGTGAAGGTTAGATGTGAGGAGTATGAGAGAAAAGGAGTCGAGAGTATTTCATGTTTTTTAGCCCGAGCCACCTTCAGAAGAGTGTAGTTGCTGCATCCTGAGATGGGGAAGACTCCCAAGAAACAGGTTTATTGAGTGAGTGAAAGAAAGGATAAATGAATGATTTTTGAATAGAAATACAGCTTTATCACTTTATCACAGTAACTTACCTATTGATGATGTGTTTCTAAGCTTTACTAAACCATTGTAATGAACAAACTATATCTAGTAGCTTTCATTTGTATTACAAAGTAGTTGGCCTTGCAAGTAGGTTAAATATGCCTCCAGGAAACTCTTCACAATATTAATTTGTATAACATGACCTTTTTTCTTCAGCATTAGAAATGGAAGTTTGAGCTCAGATGAGGAAGACTGCTTCTAGATTTGAAGTCAGAACTTACAATTTCTTACTATTATAAAAATGATATTGTGAGCATGTAAGGGATTAGGAGAAAAACCTTGCAAATGTAAACGAGGTACCGCTTTGAACCAACACAAATACAGGTTGCTTTTATTCCATTAGGCATTTCACAGATTATTCAAATATGCCTTCTACATATCTGGAAGAGTATACAGTTTATATTTATAGTTTTATATTTATATTATATATTTTACAGTTTATATATATATATATACACATACACATATATATATTTTTTAGCAAGTTTGGAATAATATGTTTTCTGCCACATTCAGAAGTTTACCATAAGCATACACCGAAGTACATGTGGTGTTACCAATCGGGAAGACGTGAAGTTACCAGGGAATGGCAGCACGTAGGGTCTCCATCATCACTGAAGTCCTTAACGTGGCCTTCAGCTCTGCATGATCTGATCTTGGCTGTGGCTGATCTTTGCAGGTGCATCTCACGTTTCTATTTCCTTTGCTCTATGAGCACTTACCACCATGGTCTCCGTCAGTGTCTTGGACATGCCAAGTTTAGTTCCAGCTCAGAACTTTGAACCTCCATCTATACT
>CAUYRT010081651.1:0-20446 GCA_963574885.1 Lepilemur ruficaudatus | reverse complement strand
ATATATATAGAAAAAATTAGCCAGGCATGGTGGCACATGCGTGTAGTCCCAGCTACTCGGGAGGCTGAGGCAGAAGGATCGCTTGAGCCCAGGAGTTTGAGGTTGCTGTGAGCTAGGCTGACGCCACGGCACTCTAGCCTGCCTGGACAACAGAGTAAGACTCTGTCTCAAAAAAAAAAAAAAAAAAAAAAAAAAAAAATCCAAAAAAAAAATCAAGGAAAAACATAATCAACTTTGACAGAACTCTGGAAAAGTCAAAGGTTTATAGCAACCAAGAGAAAGCTGAATCATAAAAAATAAACTTAAAAATGGTAAGGTAGCTTTGTGGTAATTGTATTTGCCTTGACCCACCTCCCTCACTGGCTTGGCAGTGGTCTTGACAAGGGCAGCTCCTGTCCCAGTGTGGGGTCCAGGGTGCTGGTTCCAGAGGCAGCAGAGAAGACCTTACTTGTAAAGAATTCTGTTTGTGTCTGACGTGTCTGAGGACTACCTGAAGGGCTAATACAAGGCACTTGCCTTTGTTTCACCTGATTCAGAATTCACGCAAGAGGGAAAAGCAGTGGGCATTTCTCAAAAACCTTGTAAGGCAAATGAACAACCCACAGCCACCTGGGACAGAAGATTACAGTTGAAGCCCACAATAGAGCGCTAAAATCCTGGAGACAAAAGCCGGAAAGACAGTATCTTTCGAAAATTGAGACATTCAAAACTGCGCACGTATGCTGAGAAAGTTAGAAAGCCACAGACGTGACCAGGGCAGGATCTAGGCTAACAAAAGATCTGAAAAGACTCTAAGCTTTCACCTCTGGCTGAAATCCAGACTCAGCTTCAGCAGCAAGTGGAGGCCGTAACAAGGAATGCTCCAGAACAGAGCCAATCTGGAAGCGTTTTCTTCCCTCCTTCCTTCCTTCCTTCCTCATTTCCTTCCTTCTCTTCCTCCTTCTTTGTTTCTTTCTTTCCTTCCTTCCTTACAGCTTTCCTTCTCTATTTCTCTCTCTTTCTGTCTTTATCTATATCTATCTAACCTTTTATTTTGGCTGCTCATACTCAAGAAAATTTCTATCAAAACTATCTGACTGTAAGCTAAGGAAAAAGAGACTTTGGAGACCACACATGACAAAGAATACATACTTTACAACAATAGTTTAGAAAGAAAACTGAACCAAAGCTAGAGCCTGCAAAAAGAGAGGAAAAAAAACCCCTAAGGAGTGAGAAGAATCTGATTTCCAGAGTCACCACACTATATTATTGAAACAGGACAATTTTCACACAGTCACTTCACAGCTTAGTCCATGTAGAATTTTGGACTTGTCAGAGAAAAATGTAAATAATGTGTTAGGAAGAGAGACTAGTGACCTCACCTGCATCCACGGGGAGCTCAGAATCCTGTTGCCTTCATCAAAATTTTCCACCAAGTTAAGAAGAGTCTTATCTGTATAATCAAAACGATTCTGGAACATAATGGAGCAGATCAGATTGAAGGGAGCGAAGCTCAGGATAAATAGAGGATCACAAGGTGAGGCTAAAGAATTGAAAACATTCTTCAAATACCATTAAAATACACATACAAAACACTTTGATAACAGGTAAATGTAGTTTGAGAATCTATAAAGCAATGTCTACCTAGAAATTCCCTTATCAGCAAAAACTTGAGCATACTTAAAATTAGCACATCACTTTTCCTGTGAACCTGAATTAATCATTCCATCCTAGCCCATTTAATAATGGTTTCCCAAATACTCCATTTACATTACTGCCTTTCTATACACAATTCTGAACCAAGGTGCCTGTTACTTCAGAGGGCAAAAGAAAAAAAATAAAGAGACCACATTTAAAAAGCACCTAATAATGCAAGTCCTCAGTGCAGAATCATGTTTATCTAGAAAACTTGTACGCAATTAAGCATTGATATAGGGAGGAAGAAAATATAATACTTAGAGACTCGGGAATATTTTATATATTAATACAATGAATAATGGAAGAAACTGTGTAGAACCAGCAGAGAGAAAGACTAAAGAGAAAAAGATATGGGAAATTCAGGTATTTGATGGAACAAATGTAAAAAAGAAAAAGCCATCCATGTTATATGAGAAAAAGGCTAACACAAATGAGAAGATAGATTTGTTTGCAAAAATCAAAGTAAAATAAACAATCTTCATTTCATACTTAAATTACAAACAAAATAGGATAAATTGATAAATGGAAAATTTTTATTTCCTTATTTCAATATGGAAAGAAAAAAAAAAAGAATTTCCAGCTCTAGGAAGTGGCATTACCAGGCTCGACATTTAATTTATCTTGACAAAGCTTACCCTTTGTTGAATTCTGGGTTATTGTTCTATCTAGCCATCAAAAAATACCACGTTATTATAAATTTTTACATTTGACCATCATGTAGGTCAATTCCATCATTTCACAGGTAAAGAAAATAAGCAATTTGTGGGCAATTTTTAAACTATACTGTTTTAATCAAATCTTTAATAAACTTTACATGTCAGAGTATCATAGAAGGAATTAAGAGTGACTTGACTTGAATCAGAAGTGTTGTACAGTAACTATTGGGAATTAAATAGTAGGAAGCCTGTTTAGTTAACTGCTCTTACGCCAGACCCCTTTTCAGCCAAAACATGCCAGGGCACTAGGCTTTCAGAAAACGTTTTATTCTAGCCAGAAAGGTAGGAGATTAGTAATTCGAGATTTCTCAGAGTGTGTGCATATGCATGATTCACAGGAAAAATCTGGTTTTCCATCTTTCTTTTCTCATTGTTTGGGAGAGATAATAAAAACAGAGTAATTTGGAATATAAGCTGGAAATCAGACTCATTGTGACAAGCACTTCATAGGTGAGTTGAACTGGCAGGGGAAGGTTAATAATTACCATAAAACTTCTCGTTCTTAATTCAATTGTTTTAAAATTCACTGGAGAGATAAGAACACTCCTACACTGCTGGTGGGACTGCAAACTAGTACAACCTCTAGGGAGAGTAATATGGAGATACCTCAAAGAACTAAAAGTAGAACTACCATTTGATCCAACAATCCCACAACTAGGTATTTACCCAAAGGAAAAAAAGACATTCTATAATAAAGACATCTGCACTCGAATGTTTGTAGCAGCACAATTCACAGTTGCAAAGATGTGGAAACAACCCAAGTGCCCATCGATACATGAGTGGATTAATAACATGTGGTATGTGTATACCATGGAGTTCTACTCAGTCACAAAAAACCATGGTGATGTAGCACCTCTTATATTATCCTGTATGGAGCTGGAGCCCATTATTCTAAGTGAAGTATCACAAGAATGGAAAAACAACACCACACGTACTGCCCATCAAATTGGTACTAATTGATCACTTATGTGCACATATGGAAGTAACATTCATCCAGTGTCGGGCAAGTGGGAGCGGGGAGGACAGGATGGGTAAATTCACACCTAATGGGTGCAGTGCACACCATCTGGGGCATGGGCACACTTGTAGCTCTGACTCGGGTGGTGCAAAGGCAATATACGTAAGCAAAGAGTTTGTACTCCTGTAATATTCTGAAATTTAAAAATTTTTTAAAATAAAAATAAACAAAATTCATCCAGAATTTTGTGCTTGTTCAGATATGGTGAGGTCAACAGATCAGGCTGCCCTTCAACAGACTGCCCTTGAAAAGATAGCTTGTTTCTCACAGTTCCAAGAGGAGAGGCATCCACACCACTATGGGGCGTGGGGACAGGGAAGCCCCGGGGTTGGTCAGGAGGCAGAAGGGGCAAAAGGAACTGTGGGTTGGAGCCCTTATTGAGGTTTTCATGGGAAGGAGTGAGTGAGGTAGGGTAGGTACTCGAGTAAGCTTAGGAATGGATAGTTTGAATAATTTCAGTAGCTGTGGGCTCATGGGGTGGTCCCTCCCTAGCTGTCTAGCACTGGCGCTGGGGTAATTTAGGGCAAGGACAATACAATCAGCCCTCCTGTCTATGAGTTCCGCATCTCTGGATTCAACCAATCGTAGAAGGAAAGTATTCGGGAATAAAAAAGCATCTGTACTCAACATGTACAGACTATACAGACATTTTTTTCCCTGTCAATATTCTCTAAATAATACAAGGTAACAATTAGTTACATAACTTTTAAATTCTATTAGGTATTATAAGTAATCTAGAGATGATTTCAAACATAGGAGAGTGTTAGGTTTACATAGAGTGGGAACCTGAAGAGTATGTATATGACGTAATACTTAGATAGTGATCCTAAAGCCTGTGAAACAAAAGCCGCAGGAGTCTGGAGAGTCCAAGGTTGTAAATCTAACTTTGACCACAGACAGCTGCAGGACCGCTTACAGCTGCAGCAACGCAGCCTTCCTATTCCTCCTGATAAGGATGAAGCTACCCTCCTTCCCTATCTCTGTAGGCGCTGCTCACTCCCCCCAGAAAATCCTTCTATAAAACCTAAGGCTTTCCCCTCCCTCAGGGTGGACGCTCTTTTGGCTCCCACCCATCTGCAGCCATATGCTCAACATAAAGAGCATTTTGCTACACCTCAGGCTTCCTGTGTCTCCCTCTTGTCTCCGGACCTAACAAAGGGAATACGCAGAAGTTATATGCAAATACTACATCATTTTATACAAGGGACTTCAGCATTCATGGATTTTGGTACCTGCAGGAAGACCTGGAACCAATCTCCATGGATAACACGGGACAATTATATTGTCTGGCTGTGTGAGAGTTTGATAAAGGAAGTGGACAGGGGTGTGGCCTCTGAACACATTGGTTTATAAATCAAAGGTATGCTGCAGACAAGATATTTGCTATATCTAGGAATTAGCTAACTCTGGGAGGGGCAGTCCCTTCCTGGGTCCACAAGGTCCCCAAGATGTCAAAGCATCATGAAATATAAGAAATAAAAAACATGATCAATACACATAAGTAAAGATGGAGAAAAACATGATGAAAGCTGAATACTGAGCCAATTTACAATTAGGGAAGGCAGGGGAAAGAGTTATGATAATACTTGAGTCCAGGTACAGTGGCACACGCCTGTAATCCTACCACTTCAGAAGGCTAAGGAAGGAGGACTATTTGAGGCCAGAAGTTCAAGAGCAGCCTGGGCAACATAACTAGACCCAGTCTCCGCTTGAGCCCAGGAGTTCAGGGCTGCAGTGAGCTATGGTCATGTCACCACAGCCAACCTTGGGTGACAGAGCAAGACCTTGTCTCAAACAAAGGAAAAATAGTTGATATTTAGAAATAAAATCATTTTATAACTTGGTATTTGTGTGATTTGCAGGATTATGCTAGAGCATATATTTTCTGAAAATACATAAAACAATATAGTAAACAGTGACATTAAATAATGCCAGCTGATAGTTTTCAAATAATTACTTAACAGGGAAATCACAATTGATGAGAGCTGCACTAAAAAGATGCCTGGGCACTTAAAACCATAGATAAGCATCATTACTGGTGGAAATTGTAGGCACAGGCCTTGGAGGAAGGCCCCAGACATGTCAGTGAAGCTGACCATGCAAATATAGACTAATTAAGGTAAAGCATATGTCATTTGTTTCATGCTTGATAAGGGGGTAAGGGGGTCGTTCCCACCATGTCCACGTGACAAGTGGACTAGTGAAAAGTTCTGAAATGGGTAACCCACAATGACACTATAGGAAAAACCTTGCTCTTTAAAATTTGTTTAAAAATAAGACTCAAACCTTCAACCTTAATGATGTAATGATCTGAAAACGAACACGGTATGAGACAAACTAGGATTAAATGACCTCTTATACCCACAGTTGTATGCACAGTCATTGTGTACAAACACAACAAGCACAGATGCACACAAGATCCCTTGCCTCTTCAAACCTCCCCCACCATCTGAGGGCTGACCACAGGACCCATAATGAAAGATCTGTCTACCCTGAAATGTTTCCAAGGACATCGTTAGAGATGGCAGCAGTCAGTTAAGGTCAGAGTATTGTATATTTCAAAATTAGTAGAAGAAAGGGCTTGAAATGTTCTCAACACATAAAATGATAAATGCCCCCAGTGATGGATATCCTAAATACCCTGAGTAGATCATTAAACTGTCTATGCATGTAACAAAATATCACACGTACCCCCACAAATATGTAAAATTACTATGTATCAATAAAAAAATTTAAATTAATTTTAAAAACTTTCCTAGGCAAAAAAAAGTCACCCACACTTGGTTTTTCTCAACTCTTCCACAAGGCAGCGGGCCTCCTCTTGAACACATTCCTCAAGCCTCCTCTTCCCCATCCCAAAATTCCGCAGGGTCATGAGGGTGAAGCGCCGGATCTCCTTCCATCCATCTCCGTTGCTGAAAAGGATTCCTACCAGAATGGGAAACAGAAGCTAGGAAGGAAATCCCAGGTGAGGATGAGGGAGCTGACACTCCACGGCCATGTGGGAGGCCCAGCTCTGCCCACAGGAGCTCTTCAGGCCTCTGTTGTCCATCCTTCCCACCCCCTTTACCACTGCTGACTCGGGCACAGGCCCACCTACCAAGCCCTCCATTAACTCTTTCAGCCACTGGGAAATGGCCTCTTCCAGAAAACTCCTCTCCATGATCAATCAGGGCTTCCTTCACTGCTTCATATCCATGTAACACCACAGCAGGCTTCATGCCAAAGTACACAGTGAACACTGGGCCGTAGACTTTTGAGAACTGAAAATAGGAAAGGAGATTCAAATAGCAGCAAAAGAAGTCAGCATTTGGTCTATATATTGTATATGATTCAGACTGATATTATCACCATATGGTTGATATTTTTATTCTCTCCAATACAGATTTAAATATTTCTGGCTCTAATATATATATTGATAAATATGACGGTGATTGTTACAGCTGCACATATAGAGCAATGGCCCAGGCAATTAGTATGCAGATTGTTACACTTAATCATCACAACAACACTTCAAACTAGGTTTAGTCGCTCTGTTTTACACATAAGAGAGATTGAGTTTTAAAGAATTTCAAAGTCATTTCCAGTATCCCAAAACTAATAAATAGAAGATCCAAATTTGAACCGTGCTTGGTCAACCTCTGATGCCTGATCAATTCATCACCCACAGTGTTCACAGTTGGACCAATACTCAGCTGTTAGGACACGCTTCAGGACTAACTCCAAAGCTCTTCCCACAAGGATTCTCAGTAAGGAGTTCTGTGATAAATACTAGAAATCTACATTTTTTAAAATCACCTCAAGTGATTCTATTGCCCAGACTACTTTCAGATCCTCTGGTATGATCACCACAGAAAGAGAGCGGGCACAACACAGGCAGTCCCAGGACGTGTAGCACCTCATAGAAGAACAATTTCTTCCATGTCATACATGCTTACGTCACAGACAGCAGCTTTGTGACTGGGCCAAAAGTATACCGGGAACTACCCAGCCAGCCCTGACTAATTAGTTCTTTCTTTCATTCACATGTGTTTACCACGAATCATAGAATTTCCTTGACATAAAGTGTGATTTGCTACCTTGGAGAAGTTTAATGACCATGGATAATCTACATGAAATATACAGCATATACAGTAGCTGACTTCTTGAATAAAATCTCTAATCAGGGCCGGGCGCGGTGGCTCACGCCTGTAGTCCTAGCACTCTGGGAGGCCGAGGTGGGAGGATCATTTGAGCTCAGGAGTTCGAGACCAGCCTGAGCAAGAGTGAGACCCTGCCTCTACTAAAAATAGAAAGAAATTAATTGGCCAACTAAAAAGATATAGAAAAAATTAGCCAGGCATGGTGGCACATGCCTGTAGTCCCAGCTACTCGGGAGGCTAAGGCAGGAGGATCGCTTGAGCCCAGGAGTTTGAGGTTGCTGTGAGCTAGGCTGATGCCTCGGCACTGTAGCCAGGGCAGTGTGAAAGTCTGTCTCAAAAAAAAAAAAAATCTCTAATCACATAACACTTCCATTACCATTTATCTTCAGGCAAAAAAAAAAAAAAAAAAAATCATAGCAAATGACTTTGAAATGAATAAGGATGGTATGGCAAAATGCATTATTTCATTGCACTATTTATGACAATGACGTACCAAAAAAAAAAAAGTACTGCACAGTGAGTATTTGCTTTACAATAACATATTTTAATAATTTGCCTCCAGAAATATAGAAGGAATGTTCCCTTACACTATAAAAGCCATTTCTAACATTATACTTAACAGTGAAAAAGCTAAAAGCTTTTCCTGTAAGATCAGGAAGACAAGGATACCCCCTCTCAATACTTCTGTTCAACAGAGCACTAGAAGTCCCAGCCAGAGCAATTAAACAAGAGAAAGAAAATAGAATATATCCACTTTGGAAAGGATGAAGTAAAATTGTCTGTTTGCTGACAACATGATCTTATATAGAGAAAATCCTAAAGACTCCATCAAAAAGCTGCCTCAACTGATAAACAAATTCAGTAAGTTACAAGATCAATATAAACATGCCAAAAATCAGTAGCATTTCTATACACTAACAACAAACTGTCTGAAAATGAAATTAAGAAAACTGTATATTATGGTAACATAAAAAAATACTTAGAAATAAATTTAAGCAAGGAAGTGATAGATATGTATACCGCAGGCTATAAAACATTGATTAAAGAAACTGAAGATGATACAAATAAATGCAAAGATATCCCATTTTCATGGATTAGAAGAACTAATATTCTTAAAATGTCCACACTCCCCAAAGCAACATACAGATTCAATGCAGTCCCTATCAAAATCCCAATCTTGTTCTTCACAGAAATAGAAAAAAAAATCCTAAAATTTGTACAGAACCACGAAAGACCACAAATATCTAAAGCAATCTTGGCTAAAAAGAATAAAGCTGGAGGGAGGCATCACACTACAGGATTTCAAAATATATTACAAAGCTATAGTGATTCAAACAACATCGTCTTTGTATAAAAACAGACACATCGATCAAAAGAATAGAATAGAGAGCCCAGAAATAAACTCACCCATCTTCAGTCAATTGGCTTTTGACAAAAGTACCAAGAACATATAATGAGGAAAGAACAGTCTCTTCAGTATATGGTGTTGAAAAAGTTGGATATCCATATGTAAAACTATCAAAATGGACACTTACTCACCCCTTATACAAGAACCAACACAAAATAGATTAAAGACTTAAACATAAGACCTCAAACTAAAAAATGACTAGAAGAAAATAGAAAACTCCGTGACATTTGTCTGCGCAGATATCTCTTGGAGATTACCCCAAAAGCACAGGCAATGAAAGCAAAAATATATATACAAATAGGATTCCACCAAGATAGAAAGCTTCTGCATAGCAAGGAAAACAATAGAGTAAATCAATTCATTGGGAGAAAATATTTGTAAATCATACTTCAGATAAGGGGCTAATATTCAAAATATATAGAAACTAAAACTACTCTATAAAAGAAAAGAAATGGCACTATTCAAAATAGGCAAATTACTTGAATGGACATTTCTCAAAAGAAGACATACAAATGGCCAACAGATATATCTCTTAAATGCCCAAAAAATTTAATCATCAGAGAAATGCAAATTAAAACCATAGGGAGATATCACCTCACATCTCTTAGATTGGCTATTATAGATAAAGAAGATAAAACATAAAAGATAGCAGGTGTTGGCAAACGTGAAGAAAAGGGAACCCTTATACACTATTGATGGTAATGTAAATTAGTATATGCAGTTGGGAAAACAGTATGAAGTTTTTCTTAAAAACTACAATTAGAACTGCCAGATGAACTAGCAATCCCACTACTGGGTGTATACCCAAAGGAATTGAAATCAGTACATCAAAGAGATGTCTGCACGCCCATGTTTATTGCAGCATTATTCACAATAGCCAAGATATGGGAACAACCTAATTGTTCATCAACAAACAATTTTTTTAAATGTCGTACATATAAACAAATACTATTATTTGAAAAAAAAGGAAATTCTGTCATTTACCATAACATGGATGAATCTAAAGGACATTATGTTTAGTAAACAAGCCAGGTGCAGCCACACAAATACTGTATGATCTCACTTACATGTGGCATCTAAAAAAGTTACGCTCATAGAAGTAGAGATCAGAGGCTAGAAGGGTGGAGGTGAAAGGGAAAGGGGAAGATGTTGGACAACAGGTACAAGGTTGCAGTTATATAGGAGGAATAGTTCTGGTGTTCTACTGGACAGCAAGGTGACTATAACTAATAATAATAATGTATTGTATATTGGAAAATACGTAAAAGAGAGAATTTTAACTGCTCTCACTACAAAGAAATAATAAATGTTTGAGGTGACGAATGTGCTAATTACCCTGATTTGATCATTCCACAATGTTTCAAAACATAACATTTTACCCCATAAAGATATACAATTGTTATTTATTAGTTAAAAATAAAATTTTTCTTAAAAAGCATGCGTTAATTATGTACCTTTTGCAAGTCATGAAAGGAGCATAAAGCATACTTACATTGGTAAAGGATTTGCCAATATTCTTAATATCCATCTGCAGGATATTTCCAATAATTGGGAGAGGAGTGGGGCCAGGAGGGAGCTTCCCTCTCCCAGAGCTCTGTCTCCAGAGGGACAGGAGAAGCAAACAGGAGAGACAGAGCACCAGAACCACAACTGGGTCCATCGCGGCCTTCTCTTCTTACCGAGACGACTGTGAGCTTGCACTCCAAGGCTTTCATAACACACCCTGCTGATTCACTTATTACTCATTAACAAATAAATAACCAATCAGCTAGATAGACTTTACTCTCTCTTTTGAATGGACTTTGGTTCTTTGAAAAATCTGAAACCGACATGGTTTTTTTTCTGGCTCTCATTTTTAATACCATAGAGATTCTGGTTTAACTAGTCTGGGCTAGGACCATGGTACTGCTTTGGCTCTTTTAAACACCCCAAGTGTTTTCAACGTTTAGCCAAATGTGAGAACCAATGAAGTAAATTATTTGATCAAAAATTATTCAACATTCTGAATTCTTAGATTGATGATCAGTTAGAATTTATGACTTTGATGATACTCCAAGTATTATCCCTCGTATATAAAATAATGTTTATCCTATAATGCTTTCTCAAACACTGAGATACTTTCCTGGATGATGAAAGCCTTTTGAAATATTTTAGTGTGCTGCCTAAACATGAAATAGCTAACATAACTCACATCTTGAATGACCAAACATATATATGTAATTAGCTAAGTAAATACACACACTTTTTAAAATTTAACCCTCTAAAAGCACTGGAAGACGGAGATTGTTATTTTTTATTTTTCCATTGGGGAAAGGGAGACTCTGGGAGAACGGGAGACCTGTCCAGTGTCCCCCAGCACATAGGTGGCAAAACTGGAGTTTGAGCTGAGATCTTCTGATGTCCATGTGATGTACTATGGCTTCTCCTCAAGAACAATTTTAGAAAAACAAAACAAAATCCCAAAAACATTGGTTACTTGGAAGGTACATCACACTGACTATTCACAAAATAACAAGGATGTACGTTCTCAAGAAATTTTAAAATGGATTTCTCCCCTCTCCATCACTGTCGAGGTGAAACTTGTGTGGTATATAGGAGGGAAGAGCCAATCTCAGGGTATTTAGTGGGGACAGCTTGGGAAGCTAGGACTTCTCCCACCTCCCAGTCACCTCCAGACATAGCTGCTTCTGTTGCTTTTCTGGTCTGTGTGTGTCAGAATTAATAGAACGAAATATTGCACAGTAAGGAAGGGAAATTATATAGACGGAACAACAGCCATGAGCTTCAGTGGTGGATGGGAAGTAGGGAAATCATTAAACACAGCACAGAACAGACACAACATGCGAGCCTGAACAGGAGAGGACACTTAGTGGTCATGAGGATCTAAATATCACTGGAATGATATACGTTTCTAGATCACTAATGGTAATGCTTGTACAAAGGTACACTCTGTAAAGATATCATTGTATGGTTCTAAGTGATTAGTACACTTATTCTTTATTTTATTGTATATATTTAAGGTGTACAACATGATGTCTTGAGATATATATATACATATATATATATATAGTGAAAGGATTACTATAGTCAAATAAATTTAACTATCCATCACATTCCATAGATAACTTTTTTGTGGTAAGAGCACCTAAAATCTACTCTTTTAGCAAATTTTCAGTATACATATAATACAATATGATTAACTATAGTCCTCTTGCTGTACATTAGATCCCTAGATTTATTCATCCTACCTAACTGCAAATTTGTTCCTTTGACCTAGTTTTCCCCATTTCTTCCCCTTCCCTACTCCAGTAACAAATACTTTACTTTCTCTTTCTATGTATTCTATTTTTTTATACTCCACATATAAGTGAGATCATATAATATTTTTTTCCTGTGTCTGGTTTAGATCACTTAGCATAATATCCTCCAGGTTAATCTGTGTTGTTGTAAATGATAGTATCGCCTTCTTTTTAAGGATAAATAATATTCCAATCACAATTTTTTTATCCATTTATCTGTGAATGGGCACTTAGGTTGCTTCCGTATCTTGGCTATTGTGAATAATAGTAGGTTAGTACAGTTATTTCTAACTGCAGTAAGAAAAAATTAAGTTTTATCAAGACCCCAGATACACAATGTCTTATTGGTCATGTTTATAGGAATTCTGACAATTTACAGAGAATTTTCATACACATCATACTCTCTCAATTACCCTGGCCATAAGGTAAAATCATTGCCATTGGAGAGAGGTGGAGGCTGGGCCTTGGAGATGCAGTACCTTGGCCAAGGACTCACAGATTGCAGGTGATAGAACTGAGGCTGGAACCCGTATCCCCTGACTCTTGCGTGCTTCCTCCAAGCAATAAATCCAGTTCAACCAGATTCACCAACATTTACTTACTGTGCACTATTACTCAATATTTCGTGATTCAACCTAACCAGTGACCTTCAAATAAACATTGAGTCAATAATTACAACACAGATGGATTAAAATGAAGGTCAGAGATTGGTTTTGTGACCTTTAGCCCTGAAGTGAGTTCAGGTTTTGGTGAACCCTTTATCTGGGACAAAGAGAAGCAGTTATTTTACTGCTAGACTCACATAGTTCTGGATTCTAAAAGAACCACACTAGCTTATTTTGAATAAGATTAACTCATTGGCTCTGTTTAAAGAAATTTTTTTTATTTTTTGAGAGATGGGTCCTTGTTCTGTTCCTCCTTCATTCCATTGAGGTACCTGCCTGGCCCTTTCTCTTTATAGAGTGAAGGAATCACAGACATTGGGTACAGAAGGGACCTCAGAGATCCACTAGGCTAATCCCTACTTCATTTTTAGAAATAAGCAATTGGTGACCCAGTGAAGTAAAGTGTCATCAATGCATCAGTGTGAGACCTTGTTTTAAAATCCAGGTTTCAATTCCCAGTTCAGTGATTTGCACATCAAAGAGATTTCCCATCACTGCCCACATGGATGATGGTTGGGGAGCATCTGGGTGAAGCCCTCCACAGTGACAGAGTAATGCAGACCTCAGCTTGGGTAGAAGTATGTCTGTTAGTTTAAAAACTCATAGGATTGATCTTTAATTGTTACTGGGGAAATTGTAGGATTAGGTATTTTCCTAGGTGGGATTAGGTATTTTCCTGTTATTTTTGCAAGGCCGCCCCGTTCAGCACCCCCTTCAGTTTTTTGTTTTGATTTCAGAATATTATGGGTACAAACATGTTGGTTAAAAGTAATGCCTTTGCCTTGCCCAAGCCAGGGCTAGAAGCATGCCCTTCCCCCATACAGTGAGCTCCGTCATCATTAGTTGTGAGTTTACCCACCTCCACCCCCCACCTGACCCACACCCAGTGAATAGTACTACCATGTGAGCACCTTAGTGTTGATCAGTTAGTACCAATTTGATGGCGAGTACATGTAGTGCTTATTTTTTCATTCTTGTGATAACCTCACTTTTTAGGATGGGCTCCAGCTCTATCCAGGATAATATAAAAGGTGCTAGGTCACCATTGCTTTTGTAGTTGAAGTATTCCATGGTATACATATACCACATTTTATTAATGCACTCACGTATTGATGGGCACTTGGGTTGTTTCCACATCTTTGCAATTGTGAATTGTGCCTCCATAAACATTTGAGTGCAGATGTCTTTATTATAGAATGTCTTTTTTTTCTTTGGGTAGATGCCTAGTAGTGGGATTGCTGGTTCAAATGATATTTCTATTTTTAGCTTTTTGAGTTACCTCCAAATTGTTTTCCACAGAGGTTGCACTAATTTGCAGTCCCACCAGCAGCGTAAGAGTGTTCCTGTCTCTCCACATCCATGCCAGCATTTGTTATTTTGGGACTTTTTGATAAAGGTCATTCTGACTAGAGTTAGTTGATATCTCATTGTGGTTTTGATTTGCATTTCCCTAATGATTAGAGATGTTGAGCATTTTTTTTATATGTTTGCTGGCCATTATTCTGTCTTCTTGTGAAAAGTTTCTGTTCATGTTCTTTGCCCGTTTATTGATGGGGTAGTTTTTTCTTGTTGATTTTTTTGAGTTCTAGGTTGATTCTTGTTATCAGCCCTTTATCGGATATGTAGAGAGCAAATATCTTCTCCCATTCTGTAGGCTGTCTATTCGCTCTAATGATAGTTTCCTTGGCTGTGCAAAAGCTTTTTAATATGATCAGGTCCCATTTATTTTTGTTGTTGCTGTGATTGCTTCGGGGGTCTTCTTCATAAATTCTTTGCCTAGGCCAATGCCTGAAAGAGTCTTCCCTACATTTTCTTCTAGGATTCTTAAAGTTTCATGCCTTAGGTTTAAGTTTGTTATCCACTGTGAATTTATGTTTGTAAGAGGTGAGAGGTGGAGATTCAGTTTCAATCTTCCTCATGTAGTTATCCAGTTTTCCCAGCACCATATATTGAAAAGAGATTCCCTTCCCTAGTATATATTGTTGTCTGCTTTGTCAAAGATTAGATGACAATATGCAGATGGTTTCATCTCTGGATTCTCAGTCCTGTTCCAAAGGTCTATATCTCTATTCTTGTGCGAATACTATGCTGTTTTAGTTACTATAACCTTGAAGTAAAGCTTGAAGTCTGGTAGACTGATGCCTCCCAATTTGTCAGACAAGATAGGGGAATTTAGGGCATCCAAATGGGGGCAGAAGATATCAAACTCTTACTCTTTGTTGACGATAAGCTATTATATCTAGAAAACACCAAGGATTCAACCAAGAGACTCCTGGAATTGATAAATGAATTCAGTAAAGTCTCAGGATACAAAATTAATGCACACAAATCACTGGCATTCATAATTGCCAATAACAGTCAAGCCGAAAATGAAATCAAAGATGCAACACCTTTTACAATAGCTTCAAAGAAAATTAAATATCCAGGAATATATTTAACGAAGGAGGTGAGAGACATATAGAGGGAGAACTACGAAACACTAAGCAAAGAAACTGTAAAAGATGTAAACAGGTGGAAAAATCTACCATGCTCATGGATTGGCAGAATCAATATTGTTAAAATGTCCATATTACCTTAACTGATCTACAGAATGAATGCAATCCCTATCAAAGTACCATCATCAGTCTTTACAGATCTAGAAAAAATTCTATGCTTCGTATGGAACCAGAGAAGACTTCATATGGCCAAAGCAATCTTAAGCAAAAAGACCCCTTTCCGTTTTGACAACCAAATGTCAATAGATCTTGCCAAATGTCCTCTAGAGGACAAACTCATCCCTGGTTGAGAATCACTGCTCTACAGTGGCAAAAAAAAAAAAAAAAAAAAAAAAAAAAGCCAAGCAGTGGTGGTGGGATGGGGATTGACTGGGATGTGATACAATGAAACATCTGAGGGTAATGGAAGTGACCTATATCTGGATTGTACTGGTAGTTATACAAATACACACACATGCACACCCCAGGTAGTTTGTAGATATATAAAACTACAGGTAGTTTATAGACATGTAAATGTCAAAACTCATTTAGTGCGCACTTAAAATGCACAATTATCAAGGGCTGGA
This sequence comes from Lepilemur ruficaudatus, assembly GCA_963574885.1. Lineage (NCBI taxonomy): Eukaryota > Metazoa > Chordata > Mammalia > Primates > Lepilemuridae > Lepilemur > Lepilemur ruficaudatus. Next base: position 4,460 of record CAUYRT010081651.1, on the reverse strand, counting down.
AGGAGTGGTGGTCCCAGCCCCACACGAAAAACATCATTCCTATGATCAGGAACAGAAGGCTGTCTAAGGAGAACTCTCTGCCTTGAGACCCACAACAGGACTTCAGGACAGAGCCTAGAAAGTATCTTGGGGTCTTTTGGGACCTGAATCTGTCCTTGACTTTGGTGCCCAAAGAAAGGCAGGCTTCAAAGATGTTTCCACCTCCTGAACACATGAGCAACTGTGTAACAATGGAGGGTTTGACCCAAACAAATGTTGGGTACTTTCTCTGAACTTCGCCTTTACTAAGATCTTGAAAAGACCAAATTCCAGGCATCAGTCATGTAGAGGAATATGGAGATTTTAACACATACATAAATCAAACAGCCCCCAAATAAGCAAATACATTGGTTTGCATAATATTTATTAAATATGAAAACATGTTTTCAATTTATAGAGAAATTTACCCTCAGCAATCAGAAAGTATACATTTAGGTACAAATGGAAATATTCACAAAATTGACAAGGTCCTAGGCTACAAAGAAGCATCAATATACTCTAAAAAGTTAACATCACGTGAATCTTGTTCTCTGGCTACAATGCAATGCAGGTAGAAAGCAATAACAAGAGACAACTTAACAAAAATTCATATACTTGCAAATTACATATCTAAGAAACCCTTGGGTTAAAGAGGAAATAATGAAAGTTAGAAAACATAAATAACAATGAAAATATAATACTGCCAGCCAAAACTTACAGGATATGTCTAAAGGAGTATTTAGAGAAAAAAAATCTATCTTTTAAATATTTTGTTAGAAAATAATAAACACTGAAAAAAAATTAGGCATTTAAGATGTTGCTTATTTTAGACCAAACATAAAGAAACAACAAAGAAAAAAAATTTTTAAGATGAAACCAGAAATCAATGAAACATGGTAAAGAGAAAGATTTAACAAAACTAAAAGCTGATTCTTGGACATTAATGATAGCCAGAACACTGGCAAAACTGACCAAAAGAAAAATAGAGAAGATACAGAAAAATAAAATGGAAGAAATGAAAAATTTAAACAAGATCCCTCTTTACAACAATCAGAATGACAAAATTAGGAAGGTAAATGAAGTACTGCCAAGGATATGAGGAAATGGGTACTCGGTACTGCTGGCGGAGGTATAAAATCAGACAGCTATTCTGAAAAACCACCTGGCAGTATTTAGTGAAAATATACCAGAGAAATTCTTGTACAGATCTGTAATATGAGGAAATAAGTAAAATGTGGTGGATACACATTTAAGAATATATGGACAAATTTTTAAAATATAGTTGAGTAAAAAAGAGTAAACAGAATGGAACCTTAGAGTAGCATACCCTACACACCAGCAGATTTCAAACATTTTATCTCTGCACCCCTTTACATTTTTAAAAATTACTGAAGATCCCCCAAAAACTTTTATTTATGAGGATTGTATTAATCAATATTCGCCATTTTAGAAATTATAGCTGCCAACTTTTGAAACATACAAGCACCCATTCCATTAGTCATCAGAGCAATGGTGTCATCACAAATCATGTAGCCTCTCGAAAACACTGTACACTTGTGAGAATGAAAAAAAGGCAAATGTCACAGTGATATTATGAAAACAGTTTTGATATCACATATTACCTTGACAGGATCTTGAGGGCTCCAGATCATATTTTGAAAGAGATGTGTCTTGGCTGGGCACAGTGGCTCATCCCTGTAATCCTAGCACTCTGGAAGGCCGAGGCGGGAGGATCGTTTGAGCTCAGAAGTTTGAGACCAGCCTGAGCAAGAGCAAGACCCAGTCTCTACCAAAAATAGAAAGAAATTAGCTGGACAACTAAAAATATATAGAAAAAAATTAGCTGGGCATGGTGGTGCATGCCTGTAGTCTCAGCTACTTGGGAGGCTGAGGCAGGAGGATCGCTAGAACCCAGGAGTTTGAGGTTGCTGTGAGCTAGGCTGACACCATGGCACCCTAGCCTGGGCAACAGAATGAGACACTGCTTCAAAAAAAAAAAAAAAAAAAAGAGATGGGTCTTATACTGATCCTGAGATAGATTAACTTTTTTACTTCCTGCCGGTGACACTGGTTAGAGCAAGTTTCAAATCCACTGTAATATATATTTTGCACCAATAGAGTCTTATAGGCACTGTGTAAAGCATTTTTCTGCACGTACCATTTAATCTTCACAACAATCTGAGAATTAACGTTGTTTCCCTGTTTTACAGATAAGGAAAGTAAGGATCATAGAGGTTAACTAATTTCCCAAAAGTCACACAGCTAGCTGGAAACAGAATGAGGATTTGATCCCAGAGCTGATCGTATGGCTCATGCTCTTAATCACAAAACTGCATTGCTTCTTGTGATTCATATTTCTATTTTTTGTAGAGCAGAAGACACTGAGATGTGAGGTTTACGGAGAGCAGTGATTTGAGCTACTGCTCAAAATTACTATTTCATTTTCCCATTATACCTACGCCCCCAAAATACTGGTTTAACTTTCTGGCTGGAACTTTTATACATATGGAATGGTCTTCTTCCCTTGACCAGATTCTGGCTATAGTAAAGGATGGTCTAATCATCCCTTAAAGCAATGCATGAGATAATATGGAGTGCATTTTCACGTACTCTATCTCATTTGATATGCAAAAGAAACCCATAAACAAAGTTGTTGAGCAAGAATTATCAGCTTTATCATACAAAGAAACAGACTTACTTATCTTGCCTTACTCAAGTTGGTACATCAGACACAGCAGTAAATGAAATCCAAGTCTTCTTATTGCATGCTGTAAAAGAAGGTTGTGTCTTTTTCCCCCTCTGTATTTTCAGGTCAAATGTCAAAAGCTTTTAGGAAGGTCACTCACTCTGGACTACAATTGCTCTTCTCATTTAACATGCTCAAGCCTAACTTCTTTTTGGATCCTGCAAGCCAGGAAAATGCCTCAAAATTGCAAGCACATGTTTACAGCAGAAGAAATGAAACTTGGGCAAAAAGAATTCTTTTCCTCTTCACAGAAATAAATCAGATAATGCCACTGTCCAAGGAATGGACACTTCTAATTGGTGTTGGGGAGGCATAATGGCATGGTAAAATGATTCTATGGTTTGAATATTGGCCCTCTTGCTTGAGCCCTTTCTTCAGTAGTTTACTAATTACCATCACTGAAATTAGTATTAATAAAACGTAGTAGTGGTGGTACTTTTCATTTATTGAACATTAAGTTGCAGACATTGCATAAAGCACTTTATGTACATGGTATCATTCATTCATCCATATCCTTGAGGTACCACTGAATTTAATATATGTTCTTTTGTACATTAACCCATTTAAACCCCACATCACTGAGATAAATGTTACTATTATTTCCCTCATTTTTGCAGAATGCAGTTTACAATTGCCAGAGCAATTGCCATACCTACCATGCTGTATTATGGAACTAAGTTTATAAAACTATGAGGAAATCACAAAGTACCTTTCTCTGACAGCCACAAAAACACTTCTAATTCAGAGAAATACATGTGTTAAAAAAAAAGTGCAGTGGTGGTAAGTACACTCACCTAAGGGAAGTAGTTCAAAAGCTACACTCAGTTCTGGATAACAGCAGAACTATTTCCAAGGTTGTAGGCTGCTTTTTCAGTGACATCAGCTGCTGAAATTCATTCACATCTCTGATTGTTGGCTATTACAAGTCTGCCTTGCCAGTAGATGGCGTATGTGTAAGAATTATGGAGGCTGGGCATGGTGGCTCATGCCTATAATCCTAGCACTTTGGGAGGCCTATGTCGGAGGATCACTTGAGCCCAGGAGTACTAGACCAGCCAGGGTCGTATAGTAAGACTATGACTCTACCAAAAAAAAAAAAAAAAAAAAAAAAAGAAAGAAAATTAGCTAGGAATAGGGGCAGGTGCCTGTAGTCTGAGATACTCTGGAGGCCTGAGGCAGGATTGCCTGAGCCTAGCAGGGGCTGCAGTGAGCTAAAAATCATACCACTGCACTCAAGCCTGGGCAAGAGACAGTCTCTTTAAAATAAAAAAAAAAATTATGGAGACCTTTAGTGCAGGTATGAGGGAAGAGCCATATCAAGACACGTGTATTCTACCTTAAGCTGTTTCTGACACACTTCACAGGGTTGGGTCACTTTACCTTATTTTGTGCAGCAAACCTCAGGACTTGCATGTCTGAAACTATTCCCTCATGTTTACATACTTCAGATGAACACAAAACTCTAGGCTGCAATTTTCTTCCTTCAACACATCAGTAATTTTACTTTCTATTTTACTGTTACAACATCTATCTGAGGCCGGGTGCGGTGGCTCAAGCCTGTAATCCTAGCACTCTGGGAGGCCGAGGCAGGTGGATCGCTCAAGGTCAGGAGTTCAAAACCAGCCTGAGCAAGAGTGAGACCCCGTCTCTACTAAAAATAGAAAGAAATTAATTGGTCAACTAAAAATATATAGAA